>JAZHYW010010210.1:0-62009 GCA_037355805.1 Ixodes ricinus | reverse complement strand
ACGTATTGCTATGAGTCCTCGCAGTTCAGGATCATATTCTTGGTGAGCTTCCATAAGCCACTGAGCATCTAGTTCGCCGAGGAAGTACTCGTCGTCATCGTCTTCAGTGCCGGCAGGACTGGCAGCATCGACGGGGGCCCTTGACTGACGATCGGCTTCACACTGCTTTCGGCCGGGCTTGTACACCGCGGTTGACGTCAAAATCCTACACCCATAGACTCCACAGGGGCAAGCCGTTCTGGAAGGGTTCTTCAGACTTTGCGAGCCAGCAGAGCAAGTGGCGCTCCGCAACCACTGGAACGGACTTCCGTACAAGTACGGGCGAAACTTGGTAGCGGGTACTGACGACGGCGTAGGCATTCTGCTCTTCGTCGTGCAGCAATTACCCTGCGCCTTGGACAGTGTTCTCGCTTGGCATAGGCGAGTACCCGCTCTGTTCGATCCAGTATTTGGAGCAGCATCAGTTGCCGCAGTGTTACTTGCGTCCGTGTGAATTTCTGTTTGTGGATACTACTCGGAAATGGTCAAGGACGGGAGGTGTCTGCAATCTTCGTTTAAGCTCGTCGAACACCTGTTAGTGTTCTTCTGGCCACTGAAACTTTACAGCGCCTTTTTGGAAGGTATGGCAGTGCGACAGAAATGTTTATAAAAATCTGGAACGAAGCGCCTTAGTAGGCAATAAGTTCTAGAAATCTTCTTACGACCGTTTTGTTCGACGGCGGAAAAAAATGCTGCAACGGCGCGCATCTTCTCGGGGTCAGGACGAACACGCTCGCTGTTCACGACGTAACGGCAAGTGCTTGAGCTCACCGAGAAAGCGAACCGATATTTCGCTGCCTTGAGAGTTAGTCAAGCGGTTGTGATGGCTTGAAGTACGGCACAGAGTCGTGGTAAGTGCTCGTCGAAGCTGCTGGCGAACACCACAGCGTCGTTGAGGTAGACGAGACATATTTCGAGGGTAAAAGCGCAACAAACAACGGACAAGTAAAAGAAACGAACAACACAAAGCGCCACTTGCAACTGAAGTTTATTCTCGTAAAACATACATATATGTATGTTTTACGAGAAAGGAGAGCAAAATCACGCGCGACACAGCGAAATCACGACATGTACGACAGAAATGCGACATCATTCAATCAATGCTTGTCTCATCTGCTATAGATAGCAGATACACTTTATATTTTTATTAAGCTACTGAGCGGGACCTCTAGAAATAATTTTATTTTGATTTCGTTCGAAGCACGACAAAGAAGATAACGTTTTTTTTATATTAATTTGGTAAATATTGAGATTATTATTGTTTTATTCGAGGTATCCCCCAATGCCTCGGAGAAGCCACCAAAAATAATTGCTTCGATACTCGGAAAAAAATTCACGACCTCATCGACGGCCCCAGACATTAAAACTTCGGCTTCCCTGATAACGCCATGAACTAAACTGGTGACGTGTCACAACCTGTGCAACACTCTAGTGTTACAAACATTACTCTAGTGTGCTTCCCAGCTGTTCTGTGATCTCAGACTTTAAGTTGTCTTTGCTCACTTCATTAGCCAAGTAACGTCACAGACTTTTTAGTGTTGTGTCGTTTACCCGCAGTCTCAGGGTTTTTTCAACAACGTCAGAGGGTCTGTTTTTTGTTTTTTGTGTGTGTACAATTTTTCGAAACACTTTTCGTGTTCCTGTCATCGCGAAAATAAACTCCACATCGCCGAACATGTCTCTGCCCAAATATAGCACTAGTTGTCCGGAACCATTTGCCAAACTTTCAGAGCTGGTCGGCTTCTGATTAAATAGTATAAAACGGTTTTCAAAAATTAGGCTACAAATACATGGAGAAGAATGGTGTCAGCTACCGGGACGAATTAAATTTCCTTTTTAAAACTTAAAAAAAGAACACTTATTACATAACTTTTAAAGGAGGCAACGGTTTTCTCAGATAATTTGTTATCTCGTTCGAATTGTTAGTTCTAGATTTGGTCAAAAAAATAAATGTCTGGCGATGCGTGATTTGTTTTTGTTTTTTTTTTGCTGCATATACTATTTTTTAAGGGGGGGGGCGTTGTGTTTACTTTGATGTCAAATTTAATTGGGAGCTTGGTTAAGTACAATATTTCTCGTTTTCTTTCAAATTTGTTTAAACATTTATTTAAAACTTTATACCTGAAGTTCTTGACCTGTGTTTTTTGCGAAGTCCAATATACATTTTCGCACAAGCCTTCTCCCACTCTGATTCTGTATTTTGCAATGTGATATCTAGGCTAGATTGCACATAATACACTGCTTTATTACTAACCTTGCTTGGACGATAAAACAGTAAGATTGTGTTAATTTTTTTTTTACATTAAGTAGGACAAAAAGAAGGACATTACGAATGCAGAAATATGTCAACGACCGGTTCAGTGTAACAAGGTCATTTCTACGCAGTCGATTATCTGAGCTACGTGAAACCGCGCACTCTATTAAAAAAAAAAAAGCTTTTTACATGTGACGCTCTTATTTTTAGGCATCTTTAACTAAATTGGCTTTTTTATCATGAAGCAGTCAAGAAAGCTACAATCTGAATTGATCACCTGCTTTTTCCGCTTTCCAGGATTACAAAGATGGCCGTTTTGACTCGGTGAAAGCGTCTCCAAATGTTTGTAAAATTCCTGATAGTGCTATTTTAACCTTACGGTTTTCTCTAATATTTTTATCGCGTGAAATAAACCCATTCAGAGTTGTTTATGGTTTTCTGAGTTGTAAAATACTTACTTTACAGTTTCGCCAAGTGTCTTAAATATCGTGCATAGTTGTTGCAGCACTTGCGTTGGCAGATATTTTTGTAGCCTTCAGGCAAGTTTCAGTTTGACCTTGAGGAGCTAGGAGATTGCTGTCATAGGAGCGTTTTATTGTGTAAAAAACCGTATCCCTCTTCACTGGTTTGAAGAAACTGTAATGAACCAGAAAACGTCAAAGCAGAATTAGAGCAATTTGCGTTTTTCCTACGTACTGAAAAGAAGAAAAAAAAAGGCTCCATATATTATGTCGCGATTTTAGATCTCTCTCTCTCTCTCTCTCTCTCTCTCTGCGGCTGAGAGTACAGTTACAGATTCATAGCGCTCTGTCAACAACCTTCTAGTTTGTTCTTTACTACATATTTATGTAGTCTACGAATAACTTTTAAAGGTTTGCATACTTCAATAACCAGCCTTTTCAGGTTTTTCAGCAGACTGTTCCTCTCCTTTCACTTCTACATACTTAAATATACTGTATCTATCTAACGCATCTAACTCATATGTTTCACCGACCCTTATTCGTGGCTTATTTGACAATCTTGAAAGTTTTCTTAATTTTATATGTGTTCTTTAACCTTCCATTGAAGCTTAATACACACTGCAGAGGAAAAGACAAGCACAAGTAAAACACGTAGACAGGAAAGCGCTGAACTAACAACTGACGTTTAATGAAAAGGTTGTGATGGAAGAGAAAGATGTAACGGGCATATTACAGATTTCAATTAAAGCAATGTCGAACTAACTTTATAATTAGTCTCTTACGTATTGTTCATTTTAAAATTCATACATATTATTCATTCCTTATTCTCATGAGTATAGTGACTAGACTAAATACATGAGTCATTCAAAGTTTACGCTTAAAATATGAGGATGAAGGTAACTCAGACGATATTTACACGCGAAAAAAGGTAAATCAGGGACATCAATTGAAAAAATCTTAACTCTTTCGTCGACAGGGTATCAATGCCGAACTGATGCAGGCCTGCCATTTTGACATAATCACTTGTGCCTCGCATACTTCTCTATTCCTTTGATCATGAAACTCCTTGAGTACTGTTGTGTCAGAAAAAATTAGGGTGCAACCAAAGTCCCTCACATGCACGGCTAAAGGACCACCTGGTGAATATTTAAAGGATAGGGCATGTTCCTGGGTCCCACGTTATACATACCTTTCTGACTGTCCCAAATACAGTTTTCCGCATGATAACGGATTTCGTAAATGACACAGCTGCGGCAGTCAACGAGCTTCCGTGCATAATTGATCTTACATTGTTAATGATAATCTTGCTGCTTTTGTTGATCTTTGGACAAAGCCGTCTAAGTTTGTCACGTGCAGTAAAGAGGATTGGTACCTCAATCCTGGGAGGCTACTCGTTTTAGGTTATGGGACACACGGTGAACGTAAGGCTTTACAACAGGTAGGACGCTTTTCAGGTGCGTATCTTCTCTTTTAGATGGTTTCAACATGCTCTCGACGCCGTTGGACAGAACTGCTATCGGACATCCTGAAGCTTTACGTTTTTGCACCTGGTTGTTAAAAAGCTCCAATGTTGTGTGTTGGCAAGACTTATTTCGTGTTGAGCCCAAGGCACTAGCTATAACTCTTCTTATGACAAGTTTGGTTTGTGCTGACTCACATCAAAGTAGACTTTTCTTCGCACGTGGGAGTACATCCAGCACACATTTTCTGCGTGGAACGTTATTCTTAAATAAAGGAATTGCATGGTTTGGTTTTCCGGTAATTCGTAAGTGAATTTGGGTCCCCCAGCGTGTTCGACGAAGATATCTTGAATAGATTCCAGCAGTTCTGACTCGCCTTCTTGTCGGGCACTCAAGAGTAGAAGATAATCATCGACATATCTGAAGATGCGTGTGGTTGATGGAATCTTTTTTAGCAAATGGCTCTGCACATATTGAGAGGAAAATGTCGCTCAAAACAGGAGCCGCACGATCTATTACATATTTCTTTTTTCTGTGTGTACAATTCGCCATTAAACGTGACCACTGTGGAGGACAAATAATATCTTAGAAGTTCTAGGAAGGAATCTAGTGGTATTCCATTCCACAGTTGTAATAACATTTGACGGTTCCATTGCCCTCCATAGGTTACTCTCAATGCTGTGAATTTCCCTCTTGTGCGATTGAGTAAAACAAGTCTTGTACATCGAGGGGCAGACCGTAACAAATGTTTGATATGTTTGTTTTTTTAGATATTTAATCACTGACCCCGAATAGGGGACTAGGAACGGGTCATCCTGTCTTAGTGTTGAGAATGTCGTTAAATAGACCTTGACATTGCTCCTTGCCACGAACCTTTTTTCTGTTAGAACCACGCGAAATGGACACCCTTCGTTGTTTGTTTTGCCGGTGAAAAAAATATTAAAGTATTCCTTTTTTGCTGCAGGTATTTGTCTCCTTAGTTGTATTAGTTCAAACCTGTATCACAGTTGAAGAGCGTTTAGCTCTTACTGGCTTGGTTTGCACCCTGGAAATTGCTAAAGTTTTTACCGATGACCACTCTTGCTTTATTTAAGTATATGTCTTCTGGAGCGACAATAAATCCCCCTTCCTTATCAGTATACAATTGAGCTCAAATTGTTATGCTGAAAATAACTTACTATGTTGGATATCCTTGTCTTACTTCCAGATGTCGGTCCCATTTCCATTAAAGCACATACACATTCTTCAGTACATCGTGTTCTCTTAGACTCTTGAGTTTTTGTCGCTATATCATAAACGGTAACACCATCTGCACCCCTTGCATTTTTGATGTGGTGCAAGATTTCGGATTTTTTTCTAGCACCTTGGTTACCTTTACAGGTAGAGACACCTCCCATAAGATGGTAACTGGCATGCCTGTCGCACCTTTATCTTGATTACGAAGATTCTTAAGATGTCGGCACGTATGATATCCAGATAAATTATGTCATCCGGCTTGCAATGAACAGGTATTCTTGATATCCGTGACCTGCAGACGCTGGTCGGTACCTCACACCCTGCGACCACCTTCAGACACTTTCGAAAGAACAGGACTTGCCTCCACATCTCAAAGCGAAAAATCCTGCATAGTCTATTGGCATGTCCCGATGATTACTGAGCGTGGTCGAACAATTCCCGGATGTCGTCGGGCAGCACACGATGTTTGATGGCGAAAGAACAGATTCTTGCCTTATAGACAGGTACGGCGATTTAGTTAACATATGAGGAAACGGGGTCCACGGGAGAGAAACACTGGAAAGAACCCATTGTAGAAGAAACGAATCAAACTAAAATGATCTGGTGGGCGAGTTGGCTCTCATAATACACATTGCAGCGCAAGGGACAAAAACCAGTAGAACACGTAGACAGGAGAAGTGCTGAACTCACAACTGACGTTTAATAGAAAGGTTTTGAATGAGAAGAATGATGTTACGGGTATATATTAAATTTTAATTCAATGAATGTTGAACCAACTACATAATTAGCCTCTGGCGTGTTGTTCATTTTAGAACTGATACATATTATTAATCACTTATTCTCTTCAGTATAGTGATTAGTCTAAATACAGGATACATTCAAAGTATACGTCGTAAAAAATATGCAAGGTAACTCTGAGTCTGAGACGATATTTACAAGTAAAAAAAAGGTAAGTCAGGGACACAAATTAAAAAAAAAGAAATCTAACTGTTTCGCCGACAGGGCTATCGAAGTTGAACTTATGCAGGCCTGCCCTTTCGACATCATCACTTGTGCCTCGTATACCTCTCCAGTCCCTCGGTCATGAACTGGCCTGGGAACTTTCTGTGTCAGAAAAAAATTGGGGTGGAACGACGTAGCAATGTCGAGCTGACCTTGGCAGCGTCCGCGTTCCTCCTTCGGGTGATCGACAGCCTCGGTGAAGCTTGGGCAAAATCTCGCGTTATGAGCGAGGGTGTGCGCATCCTCTTCGGATGCGCTCGTACTTACCGCGTCTCATTCAAGCGGTGAATCTGTTTCCGTAACCTAGTTTGGTGAAACTAGACTCGTCAAGAAGATGCACCGTGTGAACCTACCGTAACTTATACCGTAATGCCAACAGAATTCTTAACAAATAAACGGACACCCCCGACCTCCCAGCCGCACTTTGCGGCCCTTACAGATGCACCATTTGTTTCGTCTGCACCTCGCTGTTGTGTGATATTTGAAATGCCGCCACTTCTCCGTAAATGTTCTAGGACAAAGCGCATCAGCAGATATTGCCCTTGTCTTCTTGACAGTCCATTCACATTCAGAATACCAGAGCGCACGCCGCTGGCTTACAGTGCGATATTATAAAGCAGAGCCCATACGATACTGCGCAAACAGTAAAATGGTCACCGCTCAGTCAGGGGATGCGGTTCCATTCCAACTGTGACAGCCGATCCCCACGGGCCCCAGATGAGTTGTAGCTGTGCAAGTTGTAGCTACCCTTTCTCTTGTTAGTTTTGCTCTCGGAGTGGCCCTTTACCGATGGCCGCTCCCGCGTCGTCCAGATTAGGCTTGTTAGTTTCGCCAAGCGCCGTCACCGCAGTCGGTGACCGGAGTCGTTACTTTGCTCTTGGAGAATTTAGGCTGCTACCACAGGGAGGAAAATAATATTTTTTTAATCGGTTGAATCATGTTTATTTGATTTCGATCAGATTTTATTTATTTAGAGCAGATTTATTTAGTTTAAATCATATTTATTTGATTTATATCACCGTAGATAGAAAAAATGAATATTTATTTCTAGGCGTATTTTGAAGAATGTAGCTCTGATTGATCAATCCATCACTGAAAACAATGTCGAAGAACGAATTATTCCATAGGTTTAATATTAAAAACTATTGTCCAATTAACAATTTTTATTAGTGTTACAATACAGCGTACAAAATTAGACTTTTTGTTAGAAAGCTTCATTAGGGTTTTTGCGTTCCCATTTGTTTGCAATAGCACCTCCCTTTTTTGGTTTCTATTTTTTCCCATTTTGATTTTCTCGTAATAGATACGTAACTGACAAACGATGTGGAAGGTAGAAAGTTGGTGGTGATTTGCTCAGACGAGCTCCACTTTTTGTTTGTGTTCAACGTACCTGCAATACATCTTTCTTGATTGATCAATATTTGATTTAAATACAAAACAAATGCATATAGAAAACATCAGTTATATACAAACGATAAACTAAGAAATTGGCTGCAGAAACCACTATTGTTAGTTGCCTAGGAATAGACCCTTTTCAAAAGTCAAAGTGACCTTGTAGCAGTCCCAAAAGCTCCAATATAGCTGCTCTAACGGCCGTGATAGGATTTCATGGTCGGATAAATCAAGCTATTTCAATTTCATGGATCGAAGGTGACATGAAAGAACCAACATCGTTTCCCCTTTCTCCTCTATGCTTTCGAAGACGTTCGCTTTTTCTGGTGTGAAGAAGCTGCGTAGTGCCGCCATTAGAGCGTCGAGATTGGCTCTGCACAGGGTGGGTAGACTGACCCTCGGAAATGGCCTATTGCGATAGCATTCGACAAGCTTACCTCCTTCTTTTTACGAGGCGATGGACGACGTCGAGGACGACGTTAAGAACGGCGTCTTAGGACAAACTCAAGGACGACGAACTCAAGGACGGAGACCTCAAGGACAATCTTTGAAGGCTAGAGCCCTAGAGGTTGATGTAGGATCACGGGACGTCAATGTTTCAGCTAAATTCAGCGGGGAAACTGAATTGCTTTGTAGGTCGCGTGATGTAATGGTCACGTGACCAAATTTCCCGCTAAATTTAACAGGGAATCTGAATTGGTGTATAGTTCATGTGACTTCACTTTTTCCGCTTAATTTTGAGGGGAAACTGCGCATTAGGAGCCCAGAAAGGTCCACGAAATTGGGAAAGGGGAAAGGGGAGGGGGGCCGAGGTAGCTAAAGAATGCGATTGCATTAACAGATGTTTTGGAGACTAATCTTGTGGGTCAGGTTCGATTCAAGTCGTCCCAGTGAAACCGATGTTATTTAAATCACGCTTTAAATCACATTTTTTTATTCTCCACCCTGCTGCTAGTCGTGGCCTCGCTCTTTCCCTGGTAAGCCGAAGGCTTGGTGACTATTGATGCCTCTGCTGTCAGCTTGCCAAGAGATTCAAGATCCTCAGAAGACCGCTGTGCGTCGACCTGTTGACCCAACAAGCATTCACTGAGTTTCGCAATCATCTTCAAAGACTCATCCATGTGTGGTGCTTGCATTACAGGAGCAGGCGTACTGGGTGCCACAGCTTGTTTTTCTTCGTCAAGAGGCCACTCGTGTCCTTTCAACTCTGCTCGTGACAGCATGGACATAAGATCGGACGCAGTCCTGGCGTTGGTGACAATGCCTGCGAGACTCGCTACAGCGAGGCACGCTGCTAATCTCGTCAAGCGTCTCCAGAACGTCGACACCATAAGCATCGTGGTGGGCGCCTCGGTACGATAATGACGGCAGTATTTTCTAAGACTCCAATAGGGCAGGACAAACGCCCTCAGTATCCTATCGGCTTTCAGCATAAGGCACATCACCCATGTCGTAGATTCGACGCCTTCGAACATGCAACGGCGCGACGCTACTCTAAAGTAATCTCTCTCACTGAACCCAAGTCTTCTTGTTTTTTCTTGAGCGTGTCCCTCAGTGTGTAAAGCGATATAACCAATGCAGCTTGAGACGTATCTCACATCGATCGATGGGGGCTCACCAACCTTCTGTCACACAATTATGATAATGCCGGCCTATATCAGGGTCGCTACTCTTCCAATAAATGTTTTCTATTGTGATGAATGACAGAAGGAGGTGTAAACTCATTCATGCGATGAAGTTCATGCGATGAAGGTCATGCGATGAAGGTCATGCGAGGTCATGCGATGAAGAGGCAGTGCCTCTTCATCGCATGACCGGCCCTCAGCACGCGTTCGCTGCCTTCCGTCGTTCTTTGGGGCTTTAAATCTTGCGAGATGCCGAAGAGTTATCGTAGGTCGATTTCCCCTTAAGAAACACAGAGCGTGGCTACTTCTGATTATAAAATTATAGCCCTGCAACCCATGACAATGCGGCATTAGCCAATAAGAACGTGAAAGAGCGAATCCCCAGGCAATTAGCTTGAACATAAGAAATCTTGCCTTGCGTTCAAGTTGTCCCGTCTCCAGCTCAACTACAGCCCCTCCCTGCTGGGTTCAGCCATTTAGTGACCATAAAGTTGCTCTAATAAAACGTGCGACGCAAAAACGTTCTTATCTCGAGGCTTTAAAGGGATACTGAACCGAAATTTCAATTTCGCAAAATAAGGCCGCAGAGGCGTTGAACGGAACGCTACGAACTCCAAAACATCCCTCATACGTCGATATCACAAACGGATGGCCGTAGTTTTGAAAAAGAAGGGCGCGATCAAGCGAGGGCTATGGCGTCATTTTTCTCCTGGAAAATTGAGAATGAGGGAAGCGGCCTCGCCTCTCCTCTCCTCGCTTCGGTTCACCAGCTCGACGAGACGCAGCGCGGAAGAGAAGGAATGAGAATCGTGACGTGCTTGTCTCGTCGGTCCTGCCAGCCGTGTGCAATCGCGCACTATTTCAAAAAATATGACCGTCCGTTTGAGGTATAGCTGTATGAGTGATGCTTTTGGGTTTTGCGACGTCCCGCCTATCCGCCCAGCCTTGTCTTGTTTGCTCAAAAATTTCGGTTCATTATCACTTTAAGGAGGTAGAACCTCTTCTTGACGTCCAGATTAGGGACGTCAACTTCAGTTCAGTACCACTTTAAGGAGGTAGAACTTCTTCGAGAGACTAAAGTAACCTCAATTCCAGATTAGGGACGTCAACTTATATTGTAGATGCACTTTAATGTTCAAGTTCAGGTGACGGTTTTGGTTCACCTCGACGTGCACTATTGGCAGCGAGATGTTTTAGTGGCGCTCTCCTATGGTTCTCTCTATTGACGTCATTATCTTGCCAACAACAAGTTCTATGGTGTTTGTAATGAGCATGGTGGAACCTTGAAATTATTGAGCTCTAAAACCAACGCGCCAACGCCGTCAAAATTGAAGTTCTTCCATTGCTCTCATTTTCGTCTACTGAGAATCTTTTTGCTGAGATCATAACCAGCATTCGGGCAATAGTGGAAGGCCAATCACAGCGACGTATGTGATCGCTCACGTCGCCAATAGTAGCCGACTTAGAAGAACGAGCTTGAGTTTCCCCGCCTCTAGCGCGAGCTTGATTGGACTTTTATGGACCTCGAACGCGCACGCGCAGCCAAGGCACGGGTAAAAGCATGGAGCGCGAGGCCGGGCATTTGAAAGACACTCCATGCCGTTCTCACTTTGTTACTGGCTATACGGGTAGAAACTGGAAGAGAGGAGGAGATGAGAGCCTGCAGGGACGTCAAAACAGCAAGGTCTGGTTGGAGTGATTAGTGGATAGACGCAAAGCTTGCTGCCTTCATTTCTACCACCAGACACCGGCGTTCGACGTTCGAACGCAAAAGCTGATCTACAATTCTTCAATACTGATTGCTGGCGAAGCTATATATCCACCGTTACATACACAAGATTACTCTGTATGTTCACTCAAGTTGAATTTTTGATTTTTCCTGGAATCTTCGCTTCTGACCAGAGCACTTTTATTCAACCATACATGACTATCGATGTAAAAACAGTGATTTGTTACGTAAATTACAAAGAAAGACACGCAAACTTGCCTAGTTTTCGTTAAATCTAATGATTTCGTGTCTTTTGCTTATGCTTCCCGTCTACAACCATACACTGCTGGTATAAAACTTGAGAACTGACCCAGAGAAATTTTCAGGCACACCTGGATGTATAAGTTTGTTTGAGCACGGTTAACTGGGTCTGAACCTTTTCTCTCGAATAGCCTGCTGTCAGAATCACGTTTAACTGGGACACAAAAATAAATTTTAACTCGAAAAGAAAAATCTAAAGCCTTTCGCCCTATTGATGTAAACTGAGCGTATAGCAGACATGTAATGAGACATTAAGTCAACGATGATGTTGGAACTAACCCAAAAACATTCACAAACATCCAAACCAAAGCATTTGATTTATTTGGGTACGATCTCATTGAACACAGCATGGCACAGTTAGCGCGAGCATGAAATCAAAAGCTATACTTATTTTACGTCGAAAATATATTGGCGGGAACAAAACACTGCAAGGCGGGAACAAAACATTCTCCGCTTGAATTAGAGCTTCAAAGGAGCACTTCCCACCGCACTAGTAGCTTTTATAAAGCCCGGTTCACACAGTTGCGTTTGACTGCGTTTGACTGCGTTGCGGCAGCGAGACACCAGGGCATCCCTCGCTGCGCGATATCGCGTGCCAAGATGATTCCTTGATTGATTCCACGCTTCATACGAAGCCCAGATGTGCCGGTGAGTCACTTTCGGTTCTCGCCGCAACGCAGTCAAACGCACTCAAACGCGGGACATTCTGAACCAGCCTTAACAGTCTTTCTGGCCTAAAGAACAAATTATGAAGCTTTTCTGGTTATACCTGACGAAGACGCGTCTCTGAATGCGTATTCTGTGTGATGACGTGGACATCTCACCACGTCATTACACTTCGACTGTGTTTGCATCCTGTGGCACTGGTGGGCCAGAAACGAGTTTGATTAAGTAGTGTTCGAAAGCATGCCATCTTTTCCTGTGCTGCTCCACTGCGTTGCTCTATATCTGTTGCCGTGTGACGTGAGTAACTCGATATTTCATATGAACAAACATTTGAAAGGCTACCGATAGTGCATGATAGCAACCAGTGATCAGGGATACCAACTCGCCAGAAACAGCTGCACAATCCAGAACTCACACGACCGATAATGTATGAAGCAAAACTATCGCACTCGCGACACAAAATATTCAAACCTTCCCGACGGTTTATCACATCTACACGGCGTCGATATTTGATCGTTATCCAAGCGTGCGAAGGTACAGACACGCAGCACTTCGGCGCGTCAAGGCATTTTCTTTGATCACGCCGCCTGACCACGAGACTGTGTCAGCGGAATTGTCCCTTTTATCTGCGGTGCTGAGCCTTCGAAATACACCTACAACTGTTTTCACAAGGTTTTCAGTAAAACATTTTGGCGAATGACGGCAAACAATTAAATAACGTGTCTTTCAGCATGCAGCCGCCCAGCATCTGCAACGCTTCATCCGGCAAATTTACACAGGTCCAAGATGGCCGATTCGGAACTTCCGGTGGCCGCCTTCGAGGAACACTGAGGCGCAATTCAGCGAATTGGCATACATCAGTGGGATGCCGGCCTACATGTCTGTCTGGCACAGGGTGAGGACATCCTTGTTGCACAAAGTGGGCCAGCTCGTGACTTATATGGTAAAATGGCATCTAAGCATAAGCCAAGACTCCGCGCTCAAGCTGAGTCACACGAAATTGCGCGCACTTCACGAAATATTAGGAAAATACCGACAGGGTGAAAAAATGCCTGAGATATAAGCCACTCAAAATAAAGCGCGTGTTTGTCTGACAGTCTGTTAGAATCGGCCTTTCTCTAGAGTGCCTTATCGTAGTATAAAGGCACTCTATAAAAAGGTGAGCCTTTTTCTAGAGTGGCTTCATAGCATAACGGCACTCTGTAAAAAGGTAAACCTTTGCCTAGATTACCTTCATACTATGAAGGCACTCTAGAAAGGGGTCCCTTCGAACAGACTTTAAAAACAAAAGAATGACGTTTACAAATCTCTGTAACGCCAAATAAGGACCGAGCTCTTGAGGAGGAGGAGGAAGGCACGGAGGGAAGGGTACGCCCCTCCTCCTCCGTACTCCTCTCTTCGTCCCCTCGTCCTCCTCCCCTCCTCCTTTCCCCCTCTCCCCTCCTCCTCCTCTCCTCCCGCTTTTCATCCTTCTTTCCATCACCTCCTCCGTACCCTCTCCTCCTCCCACTATTTCCCCGCAAAATTTAGCTGAAACATTCACACCACGTAACCTCAACACCAATCAGTTTCCCCGTTAAGTTTAGCGGGGAAAGTGACGTCACATATCTTGGTGTAACGTCACCAATGAACAAACTCAGTTTCTCCGCTAGATTTAGCGGACAAGTTCAGTCTCCCCGCTAGATTAAGCAGGAAAATTGACAACACGTGACCTCAACAATTCAATTACCGAATTTCGTGGGGAATTTCCCGCAAAGTCTAATGGAGAAACTGAACTTATCCGCTAAATCCAGCGGATAAGCTGAATTTCCCCGCTAAATATAGCGGGGAATAGAATTGGTGTTGAGGTCACGTGACGTCAATTTTCCCTCTAAACTTAGCGCAGCGCATTAGTGCGCCGCCGCCGACGCCGATGACGACGACGACGCCATGAAACAAGGAAACCGGTGCCTAAGAGCTGCGCTCTACAAAAAAAATGAAAGCCGTTTACAACTCCCGGTAACGCCGAATTAGAGCGCAGCTCTTGAGGAGGAGGAGGAGGAGAGGGGAGCGTACGGGGGAGGGGGCCACGTGACCTCGGGGAGGGTGGGGGTCACGTGGCCTGGGGGTCACGTGACCACGAGGAGGGGGATTTTCCCCCGCTAAATTTAGCGGGGAAATTTCTCCGCTAGATTTAGCGGGGAAAATTCTCCGCTAGATTTAGCGGGAGAAGATTTTCTAGCGGAAAAAATTTTCCGCTATACTTCGTTTCAGCTTCCGTCCGAGCGCAGCCAAAGGCTGGGGGACGGTTCGCAACTTCGAGAAGAGCATTCCTACGCACCACAAAGTAGTCTGCAAAAGTATATATATATATATATCTTTTTTTTAAATAGCTGTTTTGTGCGTAAACGTTGCACAATATTCCAGATGTGTACTGCTGAGAATGATTTGCAACTAAAGGAATGAATTATCGGAAGTTTATGTTTTTATTAATATATGTCAATGCATGTGGTTTGGTGAAAACACGTACATCCGCTGGCAACACTGCTGCAGCGCTCGCTCGGTTTTTCTGTGTGATTTTGTTCCCGTAATGGCCGAATCATGTGCTTCGCTGCTTTCCTCACCGAGTCGTTTCAAAACGTCCTTTCGCAAAGGCACGTTTGGGCGTCAGGCGCGAAAGGTCGTGATGAATGTCTACTTTCAAATTCGGCAGGAGACTCCGGCCGCGTCGTACCGCGAATGCGTTGTAAACAAGAAAAGCGTCCGGGCCACTACAATTCACTGATACGCGGCGAAATCAGGGCACCCCTTTACCTGCCGATCACGTTGAACGCCGAGAAGCTGGTGGAAAGGCCTGCGCCTCGAGCCCCGGTATATCCAAACAATACAAGGAAACATCAACGGTCGGGTCATCGGGCACCTTGCAATGTGTACTTACATCTCGAAACTATGCCGAAATGCCGAACAGGATCGAAAGCTCGGACACAGACGCCAGCGGCCAGCCTACGTACTGACATCCCCTATGACTAAATTTCAGAACGTGAAAGGGCACGTTTTAAACCTGTAGCAGACGATACCGTTGATACACCCGTAGCAGACGAAATACTCGGCGAGCGCGGGCGGCGCTGACGACCAGCGGCGAAGCGGAGTGATACAAAAGTGCAGGCGAGATCGCGTGACCTGTTGCCGGCGTGTGATTGGCTCCGGCCACACGTAGCTTTGGCTGCGCTCGGACGGAAGCTGAAACGAAGTATAGATTTAGCGGAAATTTTTTCTCGCCAAATTTAGCGGGGAAAATTTAGCGAGGACGTTTCGGCACGGTGTCGAAGCGTCCTCGCTAAACTTTCCGCTAGATTTAGCGGAAAAAACTTCCGCTAAATTTAGCGGGGAAATTTTCCGCTAAATTTAGCGGGAAAATTCAGCCGAGGACGTTTCCGGCACTGGTGCCGAAACGTCCCCAATGCCGAAACGTCGCCGCGGTTACGCCGACGGCGACGCCGCTCAAGCCGGAAACGGGCGCCTAAGAGCTGCGCTCTAAAAGGGTAAGAGTTAGACGAGTGCAGGCCTCATCATATATTTATCATGTTTGGTGATAGGAGACGGTTGAACACTTAATACTTTACGGTAAAGGGCTTCACTCCCACAGTTCAAGGTGATACAGATTTAGTGAAGGCTTTTGGGCTTTAAAGATAGCGACGGAATGATAGACGCTTTCAAAATCGGAGATCACTAAGCATAGGTTATCGTACTGGTAGCAAGAGTCGAGGGGAAGAAGGAAGTTTCATGGAGAATGGTAGATGAATGCTTGCGCTTAGCACTTCAATATGATATGCTTTGGTCCGTCTCGATTGATTACGAATTTATGCGGATATTAGTTTGAACTAGAAGCTTAGGCTAGATGGCACAAACCGCCGCCAGAATTAAAAGGCTTGAGCCGCATTTCTTCATCCAATCATCGTCATTGTTAACACGGTAGCGAGAGTTTTACGATTCACTAAAACACGCTATATTTCACACACGGTTTCACGAAACCGAGCAGCTGCACCATTCATGATTTCGGAACCGTCTGCTAAACGACTCACTACAACTCTCCTTGAAATAATCCTCGGAGTCAGCATTTGCCAAAAATAGATAACCGCGTTGTGCTGGGAGCAGATCAGTCATGTTCGTTGCTTTGCCCGGGTGCTGGTTCTGTAAAAAAGAGAGCTCTTCAACAAACGTGCCCCATAACGAGGTCCTCTCTGATTCTGTCTGATGGCCGAGAAGTGACTGTCATCGACACTGTTGACTGGAGGTGCTTTGTAATTTGAGATCTTCCTCAAAATGATCCCCTTTCGGATAACGCTGCACCGTGTGGTAAGTAAATAACATATATTGTTCGAATGTTGACAATTGTTGAATTTCATGTCCGAGTCCTGTTGTATAAATCGGCAATCAATTTCTTTCTGGGAGACAAATATGCTCGCTTTTCGGCTTTCTACTGCTGTATATTTTTTCAGAGAGCAAGGCGCTTTGTGGATTGGCACGGCTGAGGGCGGCGCCGTCAAAATTTAGTGTAAAATAAAACAATCATCCTCGCTGCGATCGTATTGTCGCATATGTACTCAACAAATACAAAACTGTTTTTAGGGGCCTCGGTGAAGTATACACACCACAAAACACAAAAACAATGAAAAATCCTAATCCGCATTGTGGAGGCGATGGGGATCGGTACCTTTGGGGTGGTGTCGACACGGGAGACCGAGGCCTCCGAAGATATTCCTATATGCTTCGTGGTCACTCCCGGAGACGTGCTCGAGGGCCGTTCGGCACAAACCCACGCGGGTCCATTCGTCGGTACGGACACCTGTGGTACGTGGTCGGCCTCACCGCAGTGGTAGCAGACCTTTCGTCGGTCAGCCGTACGCTTCAGTTTGGTTTTGCAAACCGTCCATGGTGTTAAGGAGGATTAGGGGATCTCAAACCAGTGCCTGGCAGTTTCGTACAGCAAATATTACAAGTTCCCCAGGCACTGGTCGTCTGTCCACCCTTTGTGACGTGCGACATGGTCATATTGGTCAACTCATGCAGCCATCGACGTCTTGGTACACCTTGCCGTGGAAGGGCGTCCAGTGCGAGGTGCGACGGGCATGTAAACAGAGCTGGGAGCAGCGGAGGTCTGCTCCAACAAGATGGTCATCGTTAGCTTGGTTCGCTTCGGTTTTTCCGGCAGAAAACCTAATTCCGTTGGTTCTCCCTGGTTGCAGCGACTGGTTCGGGGTTTAGGTTCTTCGCAGTCTACTTTTGGCGCTCGCTCTTCTTGTGGGACTCACTTGTCTTGCAGTTTTTCTGCCGGGCTCGAAATCGAACTTTGTTCACGGCTGCTTGGGGTGTACGAGGAAAGCGCACATGGTAAAGTAACTGGTACCTCCACCAGAGGGGCTATGTTCAACAAATGTTTTGTTTCTCCTAAAAAGAAACGGAATTGAGAGAAGTGACGATATCGCGTCTCATTGGCTAGAGGTCTCAAACTAACGAAAGTTCTCTCTTCGTCATTTGAGCCTCTAACCAATCAGACGCGATATCGTCACTTCCCTCACTTCCGTTTCTTTTTAGAAGAAACAAACAATTTGTCGAACATAGGTTCCCAGAACACACGATGAGAGCCGAGTATGGCAGAGGTACTTTCCAGAATAGCAAAGACTGATAAAAGTAGGGACTGGACAAAGCGTCCGCGACAATATAAGAAAACTTACTCGAGAGCGTTTATCCTGAACAGTCAGTAAAGAAGCTCCATCACTTGAGTGGCATGCTTGCCAAATAACCCTCTCCTTTGTTCTCTCGACGAATGCCCTAGACGAATCAAACAAAACGGATCTGGGACCACTTTTATAGCATTGAACTGCCACAACTGTGCTTCGTTAAAGTGAACGTCTACGCCAGAGCAATTTAGGAAACAGCATAAAATCATCTAGGACGCCATGGGAACTACCAGCTTTGAAACGGCCTCTTCGGTGTGCTGCACAACCGAGGTGTGCTACCGGTATTTTCAACGAAGCAGCACCATGACTGCACACTTCCAAGCATGACTTAAATTTGCGTAGCTCAATTGTGAATTCAAATACATCACAGACGACTCACTGCAGATTTTGGAGATTCCGATGGTCAACGAGAACTCAAAAACGTCTCGTTAACATTTATACTAGCGATATCCGAATCAATCCGAGGTCCGAGCAGTGAAAGACCGATTCTGTCTTCTTTTGTGCTAATATTCTTGCCGATAGCCAGCGAAGTCTGCACCGCTAATCTGTATCTTCAGTTAATACCTATGCGAGAGACCACACTGATCTCTGAAGTCGTTTTTAACCGGCTTCAGTTCACGGCTCCTTCATCTGAAATCAATTCGCTTGGAACAACACCAACGAATGGCGTATCCGACAAGCTCCTGCCTTGCTGGGGCAAGCACTGCTGGGTGCTGCGCTCTTGCCTCTGACGTCTCGTATATCGTTGCGTCAGATTGGCGTACTACGGTGACGGCCTGGGGGAGGGGGAGGTCACTTTTGTGTGTGGATCGGAACCCCGGTTTATCGCTGTAAGCACCTTTACCTCGTTGCTTCGAACCTATATAGGTCTTCCTTAAATCTACCTTACCTCAAAAGTTGGTCTGCTTTTCCCTCGTAGACACCGTCGTCTGCTCCAGCTGGGGAAGGCATCTGAGTGGCCAGAATGGTACAAACCACGACGAATGCGAAGTCACGTTGCATGTTAACTTATCGTTGGAATCTTGATCTTTCATGGAATCTTACGGTTTGATACCCTCTCTTTGTTTGATAGAACCATGACACGCGACCGCTGTACAAATAACTGTCCGCGGTGATGATCTGCCAGGCAGCTGTTGATGAAAAAGACAATCATTCTGGCAGCTGTTGACGTGTATATATCTCTATATATATTTTTTTGTTTCCAGTGACAAGGAAGACTGACAGGTGTCCCTGACATTACTAGTGTCTTTTCGTAAGTTGTATGTATAAAGGGTGTTGAATTTTGTTTTGAACATATATATATATACAGGGTGTTTCACGAAAGGGGACAAATTCGATATTGCGAAAACTACGCGTCGCACCAAAAAGGCTTGTGTGGTTTTGGTCCTGGGCCAGGGGCCTGGTTAGAAAATTATTAAAGTCCGAGATAATTATATTGTTAATTATTTTTGCGTAATTAACTTTTTTATTATTGGGTTGAAGGGTATGGTTTCAATTAGAAGTTGCTCAGCATCATCAAAAAACACTAAATCAACAAATTGAGGTACGATAGAAGGCACGCGGAGCATTTTACGGCTTTCTGAAAAACCGCACATATTTGACGGGTTTTTAAGTTTCTGTTCTGTTATCGGAGCGCATCTCAGCCTCCGGCGGCACCGCGCCCCGTGGAGAGATAGCGCAACCAGCCTCTGCTGCGTCGCGCGATGACAGCGCAGCAGAGGTTGGTTGCACTATCTCTCCACGGGGCGCGGTGCCGTCGGGGCGGAGATCCGCTCCGATAGCAAACCGAAACTTAAAAACCCGTCGAATTTGTGCGGTTTTTCAGAAAGCCGTAAATGCTTCGCGTGCCTTCTATCGTTCTGCAATTTGTTGATTTAGTGTGTTTCGAGCGATGCTTGAGCAATTTTCTAATTGAAACCATTCCCTTAAACACTATATTAAAAAAGGTAATTACGCAAAAATGATTAACAACCTAATCATCCCGAACTTTATTAATTTTCCTAAATGGGCCCTCTGGCCCAGGACCAAACGACACAAGCCTTTTTTCGTTGCGATGTAGTAGTTTTCGTCAGGAGCGATTTAGCTGATCTCTGAAATCCCTGATATATATCATTATGATATATGTCGAATGCAATCAGCAATTCGCATGCAAAAACAAGCAGTGATGGTTTTGCTACTTCTCGAGGGGTGCACAATAGCGCCGCGATGAATCTAAGAGTATGTCACTTAAGTGGGGTCAAACCCGTGACAGCGGAAAGCAAGCTAGCGCGATAACCGGCTGCGTCACAACGCAGACAACGTGAGGAGCATAAGCTCTTGCTTACGACCCGTAACTACGGGCCCTCGGGTGCGGCTCAGCGAGCTATGTGAACCAAAATGGTTCAGGCCACTCGTGAATGGTACCACCTGGGATACTACCCACAGGAGGCAGCCGGCCATGGTTCCAGCCTTCCCTTTGTCATGCTGACGCACGCAGTAGCGTCAGCGCGGGAGGCGTCCCGCAATGGCTGCTGACGTACCTGCAATGTCCGCGCCTGCTCATCCTTCGAAAACCCGCGCCTCTGGAACGGATGAGCGTCTACGGGGAGGTGCTGCCATCTGGTAGGTATGCAGGAGTAGAGCGACCATGCGTCAACTGGGGCCGGTGTCGGCACAGCGCGAGCTATTTTGGAAATCGTGAAACCGGACGCTCTGCGCAGGTATTAAACTTTCTGAGATGGCCGGCCGCGCGTGCCGGTTGCCCGGAGGTAGCGTAGCGGAGATTGGAGTGATGGCTCTTCGAATTCAGTTTTTGAACCCTTCTCGAACCTCGGAGTCGGATGACAGCTCGACATCCGAGGCACAACTGGTAAACCAAGCTCGGGGTTCGAGTCCGAGTCTGGACCAGAGCCGCTCCGTCTGCTAGACCGTCTCGTAAGCGGGCGCGTCGAAGTTTTATTCCTTTTGTTCTGTTCAGCCTCCAGCGAAGGTGCGCTGCAGATGTTTTGGTGCGTGTGTACTATTTATTTTAAGTCTTACATTTTTTTATGAGACAGTAAACTAGCGTATACTCTTTGCTATCGCACCGAGTAAAAAACCCGACCACGGGGGCGCGTCCTTGTACAAAAAATGCTGACCACGAAATTAAACAACGCTTACCTTTTTCAGAAGTCTGCCTAGATGAATTTAATACTGCAAAGTTCGTCTCTTTTGCCAAAATTTCCATACAAATTAAGCAGAATTTCAGTCGCGTTTGGAACCACCTTCCACTCTTTTTGTGTCGAGGCCATGTAAACGCCCATCAAGAACCCATATCCGCAATTGCTTTGGTAACCGTGCCCTCAATTTTTTTTTACGGCGAGAAAACGAGTTTTTCCATTGAAAGTTCTACAGCCTACCAGCGTGTGGAGCTAGATGGCGCAAGCAGACCATGTCCCTCATTGTCGGAAATAGAAAACTCTTTCTTCTCTAAAACCTTTTCTGCCATAGTCTGTATTCTGGCGCATCATAGCCTAAGATGCTTTTGCGCCATTAAACTCCAATCACCCAACCATCGACCTACAGCTGAACAAGCGTCTGCCACAACCACCACCGTCATAAAAGTATCATCCTGTCGCCGGCTGCGATTCTGCGTAGAGTCACACCACCAGAATCGCAGCCGGCGACAGGATGACACTTTATGACGTCATCATGCGAAAGCCTAGGGCCCACCTTTTGGGGCGTTGTCAACACGCTAATGAAAAACGCGTTTCAAACACCGTAAAAAACGAGTCGCTTCCGTTGTGTACGAACTAACACGGCAAACTTTGAAATTCAACGCTATCCTAAAGAATTCAGTTTAAGTGAATTTTTATTACGTTTAATTCACCCCGAAGTAACAAAAAATATAGTTGACGATTCCAAGTACACCAAAATGTTGGTAGAACAACGGTGGAAAAGCGCCGAAAATACACGACCAGACAAAAAGGCAACAGGACAGGGCACACTCTCAACTAAAGTTTAATTGAAAAGTAACACAAATATACCAATACTAATCGTCACTCAACTTTGCCCAGCCCCGTTTCAAAAGCTTATATTCATCCGTGGAAATGCCTAAGGAAGTTTCGCTAATGCAATCACTCCCCTACTTTTATTCTCAGAAACCTCGCGTAATTTGCTCGAAACTTTGCTTTTATATTTGGCTAGGATCTTAGTGTTGTGGAATGACGGCGCGCGAGGGCACTTGCGGCAGTGAACCGCGAGATGCCCGGACGGTGTCGTCCTTGTTGACGCAGCGTGCTCTCGCGCGCGGTCATTCACGCATCTGCCAGATTGCCAGACTGCCAGGAGAACACTACGTTCGATTTTGCGAAATGTCGGCAGCAGAACAAACAACGTTTATATTCGGCTACTTAAATCTTCCTCAGCCTTTGTCTGATTATAAACATAAAACGCAAGGATATGCGCATTATTTCAAGCCGGAGGCCGTTTCGCCAAACGCGTAAAGTTTATGTTAGAGCGCGTTGTTTGCATAGCTGAGCATTGTACTTTTCGTATCATGAATCACTGTTGCACTTTAGCGCCCTTTAAGGTTTGGGGGAACAAAGCAGGCTAAAACGTTTGCCGCAGTAGTCTTCAACCACCTGTTCGTGCAACGCAATTGAAGGTCAATTGGAGCTCTACAATAATATTTCGTAGACATGTTTCCAGGAAGAGAGCCCTATGAGATTTTAAACCATGTCGTCTTCCTCGATTGTGAATTCTAAATGTTAAGTTTAAATTTAATTGTACTGTTCAGATGTCCATTGGTAATTTTTTTAACATGGGTCGTCCTGCAAAACAAGCCCTACTAGATCGTAGCTGTTCACAAGGATTATTTGCACGCGTTATTTTTACAATATTACTATTGAACCGTTTCGCTAATGTCCAAGAGGCATACATCTTGCAATTAAACCCCTTTATTACCACCAACGTTGTCGTCCTCGAAAAAGATTATATTGCGAGTCAAAGGGTTAAGCAAAATAACCAAATAATGCCCCGTTAATACTTCCTGTTTTCTCATACAACCCTAACAATACGTAAGGTGCATAGTTATTGTCAGTAATCCAGTCTACCAGCCGAGCCCAATGTTTGCCCAATAAAATGTTCAGAATCAACCGCCATTTGTTTTGGTCGTTACCGAATTGACTCACGACAGCTGACCTTACAATATTTGTAAGAAAACAAAAATGAAAACATAACGAGTAGAACCCAACCGGCCCTTTTCGAGTAATACTTTAAATTTCAACACGGCATGAGACCCATTACCCAATCGCACATCCCGCCCGTTATAGGCTGTCTCCAACTGCCGCATTTTTATCAGCGCAGCTAAATTACGATAAACGCTTTTGCATCAAGATAAGCATACTAAAGATGAAAACTGGGATTCGCCAAAATAAAAGCTAAACTTGGACGTTGGTTTGGGAACTGGCCGCATATATTAAATTTAGGTTCACTCGCTGGAGAAACAAACACACAGGTACATTTGTCAAGAGACTAATGACTTGGACTCTTCAGCCTTGCTTCACATGTAGGTGCTCTCCGTTTCCATCTGTCATTTTATTTATTCTATTAGATATAAGTAACTAAATCTATGTATCTGTGAATTTAATAAGGGTTTAAAAAACGTAGGGCGTTTTTTAAGCCGTTAGTGACCATAAACGCAAGGTGAGGCTGTTACTATAAACGAAGAACGAAAACACAGCCATGTTCAATTAAACTGAGGCTGGGGTAGAAGAGAAATATCAAAATGTAGAAGGAACGAAAAAGCGACAGGACAACGTCTCTAAAAAACAGGGCGACGTTTTGAGAGGCCGCCCTGTCTATTTCATGTTCCTTCCACCTTTTGATGTTTCTCTTCTTCCCCAGTCTCCGGTTAATTCAACATGAGTAATATTCACTAAAGAAACTGGATCTGGGAAATTAGTGACATTGCCTTCCCACGTGCTAGCCGGACATAAACAAATACAAACATATACAGACGTCAAAACCACTCAAGGTGATTGGCTGATTGGTCTCAGCTGCCATGGCGATCACCATTTTGGGCCTTTGAAATCTTTGAAGCTTCGAAAGGGTCGTCCGAGCCAGTCGCTGCGAGATCGCTATGGAGCATCATCGTACTGAAAGCGTTCCTCGGCCAATATAAGCGTATTTGGCACTGTGCATGCAATAAACTTATCCCTCATGGTTGTCTCCTCAGGTCTTTTACAGTTATGCTGCTCTTCTTGCGTATTTCAAGACAGGAAAATGATTTTTCAATGCCTCCAAACATTGACGTTGCAGGTGATGGTGGTGCGAAGGTGTACACCATCACGTGCGGCGTCACTGCTTGGAGGCATTGAAAAATTAGTTTCCTCTCTTGAAATACGCAAGAAGAACAACATAATTGTAAAAGATCCGAGGAGATAAGCATAGGTGATCAACTAATTGCATACGCAGTGCCAAAAAACGCTTATATTGTCCGAGGAAAGCTTTCAGTACGATGATGCTCCATGGCGGTCTTAGTGCGACTGGTTTTAACGACCCTTTCGAAGCTTCGAAGATTTCAAAGGCCCAACATGGCGATCGCCATGGCAACCGAGACCGATCAGCCAATCTCCGTGAGAGGTTTTATTGTCTGTATGTTGGTTAACAGGCTGTAGTTGACCTTGTTTGTGCATTATACTATAAAAGGCCAGCTGAACTTGGGAAAATAGAATATAGAGAGAAAGAGACAGGCATACCGCTGGACTACCAACTGTGGTTTAATACTTCCTCCTCTTTCTGAACCTTGACTTTGTGCTTTTTTTCTTTTTTTGTTTTAAAACCCACATAAAACACAGCTTATATCCGAAACCTAACTAAACTAAAATTTGAATCACCCGCACTTCACCGGGTCATAAAACACCGCAAATATTGTTTTTCTTTGGTATTGAGCTTGATTGAGGGCTCGCTGACGCACGTGGCTTCGTTTTCCTCGATGGCCAAGGTCTCGAGCATCTCTCGTGCATACTGGTTCTTGTGTTTTGCGATGATGGTGACGCTGTTGAACTCTGCACTGCACGCACAGTTGCGGCAATGTGCCGGTAGATGACCTGCATTTGTGCCTTTTAACGATGCTGCGTGTTCTCTTTTCCTGTCGTTGAGGCATCTACCAGTTTGGCCAATATAACACTTGCCACACGATAAGGGAATGTGATAAACAACCTCCTTTTCACATGGGGCGTATCGTGTCTTGTGAGCGATGTTGCAGGTTTTCATGTGGTTGGTGTCCTGGCTTACCTTACGGCACATTGAGTAGGCTTTGTTTGGCGCCGAGCACACAACCTTGATGTCCTGCCTCGCAGCTATCTTTTTTAACCTGTGTTATTCCATGAATGTAGGGTAATATTGCAATCTTTTGTTTATCTTTTGTTTGCCGCGTTCCACCTCTGCCCGATGTCTTGCCCTTCAGTTTTGTGGAGATCTTTTCAAACACGCTGACCAAGAGAAGATTCGGATATCCAGAGTCTCGTAAACGGGAAATTTGTCTTTTAAAACTGGACTCAGTATTATGGTGACACGATTTGTTTAAGGCCGATAGAAGAGCGGTGTTCGCAACACTTCGTTTTATGGTTTTGGAATGTCCTGAATCATACGGAAGAAATCTTTTGTGTGACCTGGGCTCATACCTCCAGCAAACGTGCCTTTCTTGTTGTATGTTGGTATTTCTTTGTGTCCGGCTAGCTGGCGTGATGGCAATGGCGTTCCTTTCCCAGATCCAGTGACTTTAATATTAACCAGCGCGCCTGCTCCCTTACTATATTTTCTCCATAAACGCAGGGAGCGTAAAAAGTGAATTCCAACAAGCAAGGAGATGGCAATCATGTTCACTTTTCTTGTTTTCTGATTCATTGTTGGACGTTTTTTTCCGACTAATTCCCCTTTCTCATTTATTGCGGAGCAATAATAGAACGCACATTTTACGCAAAAGCAATTACGACAACAACTCCGAACTAAAGAGCGTAAAAGGGGTTTAAGATTAAAACAATAAGCGTATGAGACACGTCCGTAGGCATTGCTCGTTGATTGACACACCTCAGCTGTAATCTAAAACATATACGCTCGTCATTTTATTGCAACATAAGAATTGCAGAATTGCACGTCTAAAATGTTTCAAATAGGAGTTACGTCAGTATGCCCCTCAATACGGACGCACTATATTTCTGACGTCCCACAAAAAAAGTTGCCGTTGTCAGCGCAATTTGTCAACATTGGCACCCCAGAACAAGCCCGTGCCTAATCTTTTGATTACATCTCGACCCGGAACTGGGCCATGAAAAAGAAAGTCAGAGGGAGGGGGAGGTTGAAAAACTTTAAAAAAGGGAGGGACAACGGAGAATGAACAGGCACCTAGAGACGTTGTCTGTTCTCCTTTTGGTATTTTCTACCACTTGAAATGTCATTTTTTGTTTCCTAGTCTCGGATTAATATCACCATGGTAAGCATCCACCAACTCGTCTGCACTAAAACTTTATTTTCGTTAGGCCGAATACTTATTGCGCTTCGGAGCGCTGCGCATCAAGTTAAGTATTGTTCTATTTTTGGCAGAACCCAGTTTGCAGTTGTTATGAGGTAACAAGCCATAAAGACAATTTTTTATTCCTCGTTTACGAAACAAGAAATGCTTCTATATCCGCAAAAGTTGAAAACTACAAGGGTCGTTCAAGGTTTGCCAAAACATTCGTTCCCAGAAAAGAAAAACAAATCTGACAAGCACAGAATAAGTGGTGTTTTTTTTTAAGTATATCCCGAGCGCGCCCAAGTCCCGTTGCATCATTTTGCCAGCTCCCTCAAGGCCCGTTAACATTTTAGCAACCGAGAACGACCGAGAGAGACGAGACCTGTTGAAACCTCTTAAAATTTCTTAGGACGAGGGAACACACTGGCATTCTGGCGCCATCTATGCCGTGACCCTGGAACTGCATTTCACAAGAGCGAAGGTTTTGCGGGATTTCCGATATCAAATGTGCGTAATACCTATAAGAAAGGCTTGTTTATAACGTTGAAAAAAGTTTTTCGAGTAAAGAAAGGAAGGATAATGCGCGAGAGAAATAGAAAATATGCCTGACCGCCAAGTTTACACTGCTACCCAATACATGGCGCCAGTGTGTCCTCACGTTGTAAGAGGTTTCAAGGCACCCAGTTCTAAGAGGTCGCAAGAGTGTGAACAGGCTTTAATTTTATTTGGCATAGAAAAAGCTAGGCTGCATGATTGCAGTCGAACGAGTGCCTCCGTGCGGTTAATTTGTCATCGACTGTCGTCCTCGCAAAACTGTTGTCACAATTCGTACACTCTTGTCCGTGGCATCTCTTGTTCCCCATGCTGTGCTCGCCAGCTTCTCACACTTTCAGCTGGTTTAACTTTCTGTCTGCCCAGAAAACCTAATTATTCACCGCTGCTCCAGAACTATAGACAAATTGCTTGCCGCCACGTGTCAAATGCGTCATTCCGGGCGCACGATATTCAAGACGGGTTACGTTAACGTTCTTCGCAAGCTTTATTGTGCTACCCCTGTTTAGTGACTTCTTATGGGCGAAAGTCCCTGTCAACCTTGAACGACTCGTGTATTTATCTTTGAACTAAAAACGTTGGAGTCGTGCGTGGTTTAATGCCCAGCAGATAATTCAAAAACGCGCGAATTGGATTCCACGCACCTTACTAGAGCATAAATTTAATGCGCTTTTCAAGTTTGACAGCTACCTTGCGTTTTACTTCTTCGTCCACAGGATACGTGCAATTCCACAAATTACGACTCCTCTTTCGAGAACTTTAAGGAGAACAAATGCCACCTTGTTGAACCTGCGAATTGAGACAGACGTCTCACTTGTGTAAACAACCGGCGTCAGCAAACATTTCGACCTTTTCAAGCTTAGAAATAGTTTGTTTGTTTTTTTCTTGAACTTTTAAAGCACGTTTTTGCGTTTCTATGCCAGGACAATGAAACGTCTGAAATGTTAACTGTAGGAAATTTCGTGAGAGTTCAGAAACTAGGTTAGCAGCTGTCTGCGAGTGATAGTCTACGCGTACCACTTCGAGTCTTTCCGAAAGAGCACGGCTTACAGAACTGTTACGACGGCCACCGAAGATCTATTAGATATAATGTTTAATGTATGAGATTAACTTCGGTAATAGATAATCTTATTTTGTAGGCCTTCAATGGTCACATATTGTGTTTAATATTTATTTTGGCTTAAGGTACAACTATTATCAAAGTTGGATTACAATTGCAACTTTCTTATCTTAAACCAATACAATTCGATAAAGATATAAAAACATTCGGAAAATGAAGGCGCTGACGGATTGATTGATTTTAAGAGAAAGAAGCACAAATGTAAAACTCTATGCTGTACTAAAAGTAAAGAGTACTGAAAATAAACAATTTCCAAATCGGAAAAACTACTCGACTACTGCATGACGATCACTTCCTTTACCCGACAAAAAGCGTCCGCCATAAACGTTGCGTATTTTTCCCTGTCTCTCTTCATTTTCGTGTGACACGTAGTTTGGTTATGTTGTGTCCTAAGTTTTAAAATTGCAGCAATGTCTGATCTAAAAAAAAAAGGGTAAGTAAACGGTCAATCTGGTTACTGTTACACATTAAAAAGACACAGAAAAAGAAACGAAGACGACGGAGGAAGGGAACAAACACAAGACACGTCATTACAGACGTTTTGTGTTTGTCCCCTTCTTCGTCCGTTGTCTCTGTTTCTTTTTCTTTTCTTTTCAAAAATGACTGATCTCTCCTCAGTATTGACTATTTTATTAATAAAATGTTTAAATCAAGCAATATATATTTATTTACCTTATGCCTAGTTTAGGTAAAACATTTCTGAACAAGGCGATAGATTTAAAAACAAAATGAGTGTCAAAGTATATATTTCACAACCACATAAACATGTGAACTGCAAGCTGTTTTCTCAATGTCAAAGTCTGCTGAAAAAATAATTGACACTGATCTAAGTCCGACATAACCAATTTTGTATTAACATTTGATATATTTTTCCTGCGCGGAACCTGAAATATATATATATATATATATATATATATATATATATATATATATATATATATATATATGCACGAACATACAATTTAAGCAATCTGGAGCATCTACTTTTAATAAAGCAATTGGGGAGCCAATCACTTCGTCCTAGAATTTATGGAAGGAGCTTAGTGAATCAGACATTTAAAAAAAACGGCCTGCGTTGTGACTTTCATTATTGAGAAACGTTATTCTTAATGTCACGGCGCAAATCCATGTTTACAAGAGTAAGTTTTGTTTTGTATTTTTCATTTGTATTCTTTATTTTCATTCAAAGAAGTATGAAGCGAATTGGGAAAAAGCACCTGGAGCGCCGTTGCCATTTTAAGTGGTTGTCAGTATATTGTTGTCAGTTTTACTGGTTTTCGAATATTACTCCCAGATATTTGATCGTATTTATTTGCTCATTATTACAAACTATCGACATTTGTCTGTCGTCATATTCAATATTCTTATCTAAATAAATTATTATACACTTCGCCCTTTTTTAAACTGAGCATCAATCTGTTATAGCTCCACCATTTTTGAACAAACAAAATCACCCTTAGTTACACTCTTTATGTGTTTTTAAGGATTAACGAGACTAGGGCAATGCCCTTTGCATATCTCGGTATTTTGTGAGCGATTAAGTAGTTCAGTGCTTATAATATAGGTTCACTTAAGTAGAGATAATTGTGAGATTCATGTTGTAATTGTTGTAATAGAGATTAGATTCAGTCAGAATCACAGCTGTTTATGCAATAACGCCAGTGAATGACGAGGCACGATGCCAACAAGACTAGAAAAGTTACGTGCCGATACAATGAGGATATAATATTTATGATATATAAATAGCCGCACAAGCAGCTTGCCGTGCTATAGAGCTTTCCATCGCTTATCACCCGGGCGAAAAATGCTGAGTCACTAAGCTGTGGACGCACGAGCAGCGTCTGATATGTCGCACAACAGAACAACAGCTCATGCTCATAAGGCGTTCCCACAGCCCAGCAAACAAAAATGACAGAGCGCAGAAGGCAATTTTTGCAAAGGTCTATATTCGCTGAGAGTTTAGTAAAAGCAAGGTGTGGTTTGTTATGCTTGCGCCCCCGGATCATGATTGGTCCTTTGCCGCTCTTATCAGATAATGCTACAATCTTATTGGCTGCGAACGATAAAGAGTTGCCCTGGACTCCTTGCGCTTAGTGTGTGTTAAACTGTTATACTTCGTTTCCGCTTAAGTCCAGACGCAGCGAATCCCACAAGATAATGGGAGCAATCAAGCAACGTCGAAAGCGCAAGTCACTAGGCCTTCTTTGCTTCTGATTCGTTCAGCGAAAACAGAACACGTACAAAAACATGACAAACACCATTATGGAGCACTTTTGAAGCATTCTGATTTGTTCTATTATATTATTTAAAAAGCGTTGCGCTTTTTAAGTATTATGGATTAACAACTGGCCCAACTTTCCACCCTTGGTTGTCCTATCAGCTCCTAGTGTCGGCTGCGTCTGAACTTTAGGTGAAACGAAGTATATAATGACTACAGAAAGCTCTAAGACCCTCGTCATTTGGCCCTCTTTCCAAAAATAAAATGATACGCTCGCACAAATTGTGCGACAAGCATAGACGTGCGGGCTTTGTTTATTATTTATCTATTTTTGTATTTTTTATTTGATTTCTTATTTATTTGACGAAAGGCAGGCCTTTTTCAACCCCGGCCTCAAGCTGCACAATAGAAGCAAACAAAAATTGCAATGTAGCATTTGCATACTTGTAACCTTATTAATTCCAGAGGTGGACATCGGCGAATGAGCAAATTTTAAGATTCGCAATACTGGTTCTCTGTGTGTTTCAGAGCATTTCTTTTTCTTCTTATTCGGAACCTGAAAATTGTATCTGGTGTTTTCTTTGCTTTTACATTGGATAAAGTTGACGCAAACTATCTCTTGGATGCCACTGGGATTTCTTTAATTCCTTTTTTAGTGTTGTTAGCATACTCGGTGTGTCAGACCTGGGCAAAGTGAATTTCACTGACAGTCCGACACAACCAATTTTGTATTAACATTTAAATATTTTTTTCCAGCGGGAAATCTGAAATATGTATTCAGAATATACAATCTAAGCAATCTGGAGCGCCTACCTTTATAACAATCAATTGGGGAGCCAATCGCTGTAATCTGAAATTTTTGGATGGAGCTCGGGGAATCACTAGGCTTAAAATATGTTTAGACCTAAAACAACGGCCTGCGTTGTGACATTGAACACGGTGAAACGTCATTCTGAATATCACGGCGCCAATCGTTTTTGGCAGGAGTAAGTTTTGTTTTGTATTTTTCATTTATATGCCTTATTTTCAGACAAAGAAGTCTAAAGGAAATAGGGCAAAGGCACCTGGAGTGCCGCTGCCATTTTAAGTGGTTGTAAGTATATAGTTCCCAGTTTAAGTGGTTGTTGAATGAATACTCTCATATATTTTAATGTATCTATTTGCTTATTCTTAGGAACCACAAACAGTTTTCTATCGTCCTATTTAATATGCCTTTTATCGGGGAGTCTGCATGCCTGCCTGTGCGAGCTGTGCCCGTATCTGATGGAACGGGGTTCTGGTGATTGAGCTAAGCTAAGCTTAAACGGCATTGCTTAATATACTTGATCAATTCTGAAGAAACTTACTATATCTCAAGTTTGACGAGACTTCTATAATCTTTGAGCTTTAGGTAATTTCATAACGTTTTGCAAACCCTTCGGTATATCTTGGATTTACTGTCATAGCAGTTACAACTTTTGTTTGTGGATTTGTTTTGATTTTATATTTGTTTAATTCACTAGTTTCAGACGTTCCAGGAAAGCGAAATTCAGACGGTGCTGTAGATCTTGACTAATCATCTGAGTAAGTGATTAATTTTTCAATCGTAGAACTGACTCCATGGAAAAGGTTATGTTCAATTTCTTTTTCATTCGTAGTTAATCTAATCCCTGAAAATACATTTGCTATAAAAATATTCATAAACGTAACAATATCTGCATCTCCAGGATCTGTATCATCACACTTAACAATTTTTAGTTTATATTGTAGTACAATTTTGGAAAACTTTAGGACTTCCTTTGCATTGGAACACAAGCGTTCTACTTCGTTTTGAGTTTTGATAGTATCAGTTGAATTTCTAACAATTTCAAAATCATGCATTTCATCAGCTGGATTGTGTATTCCTGTTTCTCGCAAATTCCAGTAGTCCAGTTATAAGAGAAAACATATACGGTGAATTCAGTTGCTACGAGGCCGGTTTAGAACTGGCCAGTCGGCGGTAAATAATCGCTTTCTATCTTTGACTGAATCTCTTTGTTTTCTATTAAACCCCCTCAAGAACCGAACTAAAGGCGATCGCAACGCCCCCATTTCTCTCGCAGCCGCAACACCGTGAATAGCACGGCTGCGCGTATTGGTTCAGGTCAAGGAAATTATTGGTTCAGTTCGAGTCGCGCAAGAGCCGGTGGCGCCATCTGGCAGTGTGATTTCCCAGTAGTTATGTAAAGCAAACTTTTATTTTTTGACTCTTCGCCAAAGGGCGGCGCAGTTATCGCATTATGTTTGGTCTCGGTGGATGCGAGTGGTCCGGGTTTCAGGAGTGAGTTTCCCAACTGAGTGTTTTAGTAATGTTGAATACCATGTATACAAATCGGATGAGTAGGGTGGTCATCGTAAGAGTGGTGAGGCTGTTGTGTTGGAGTAGTTTGTGCGCTGTTGTACTGCTGACAAGTATTTGCCTGTACCAGTGCTTGGTATGTTGGATGGTGTTCGTGTTGTGCATGTATGGAAGAAACTTAGCATTGAGCAGTCAGGTGTCTAGTGATTTGCAAACAGCTGGCCTACTGGCCTCCCTACCTGTCAGTTCGATAGCAACCGTAATAATTGTGCCACCAAGCCACCTAGATGCTCGTTCTGTGTTCAGGAGCTGCGAAGAGTAGGCACACGCGCGTACGAATGAATAACCACGTCGGTAGAGGTGAACACACAAAAAAAAGCGGTCGAAAAAAACAAAATAGCGGTAGTGTTGGTGCGAGTCTGGTTGGTGTCGACGAAGGTACCCAGCTATTCTACTCCCACACGACAAGCATACGTTGTGCTCAATAAAGTCAGTATGCCCATTCCTTGCGTAACGATTTCTTTTTTGAGCGTTCTGCCACAGCGTCAACGCAGTAAATCAAGCGACATGCCGTCAGGGACAATCCTGGAAATCTCGGCACACACACTGCCGTCCTAAAAGGATATAGGTACGGTACCGGTGTTTGGGGACGGAAGTTTAGTGTGTCTGGTGCCGCTTGGAAGACGTCGTATAGGCATATGCGCTCTATTCTCTCACTCGGCCGAAAAACCGTGTTGTTTGCCAGGCCTTACCGGGGAATTCAAGCGTCGCTAACTGGCCGCAAAGTTGTTTTAGTGGGTAGTCAATTTTGACTACAGGCTTTTTGGCTACGAATGGGGTCGTCATTTTTCCCGGGTCGTTATACTTGTGGCAACATTTTAGCAGCCAAAATGTAGTCAAATATACTACCTTTTTTCTTAGGGTGTATTTTAAAGCTCAGGTAAAATTTCAATATTGGTTTTGGCACCGCCTTCATCTGCCGTTTTCTTAACATCTAGTTTAAATTTTGAGATAAATAAATAGTATACCAGAAAGAGTAAATAATTGAAATTTTAAAAATGTAGATAGTTCGGATAGCTAAAAAAGAGCACAGGAACTATCTTTTAGGATCAAAATCGCTTCGAAAATGTGTCACGGCAGTACAGAAACGCAGATGGAAAACAAGTCTGAAAACACGTAAAGACAAAAACAAATTCTTCGCCATATGGCATTTAATCGCCGCCATTCTATTGTTTGTCTTCATGTTTTTCTCTGTTATTTCTTTATAAGAAATCACTGACACATTTTACCCTTGACATATAATCCTATTTGCGATAGGGCACATCGGAACCAACGGGGACTGAAAACTCTGCAAACGTTTGATTCGCCAATGTTGACTTCGTAAATATTTAGTAACCTTTCTTGATCCACAAGGAAGCGCGCTATATTTTCAATAGAAGCTTTTATATTGTTATTTGTTTAAAGCAGATAATACCTAGGTGGCACGTTCAGCAATTTTAGTTTAAGCAACAATTTCCTCTATTTATTTTAATAGAGTACACTGTACAAACAAAAAATAGGTGACAAAATAAGCAGTGCTACAAACCTCACATCCATGCAAATATTATGAGCCCTTATTAAAACGGACATCAAACTAAAACATTCTTTGCACTTTTTTGTGAAGTCGAAATTGTTCCATTTCACAAATACGACACTTCATAAAAACATGTTTTTACTTCCAGTCTACGACTATCCAGTATATATCATCGTAACACATTAAAGCAATATTATATTCTATTACCTACCTTTCAGGAATGTTGCAAAATAAGTTATGCTATGAAACTAAGCGAAATATACTAAAAACTCTGCAGAAATTCCATTCGCTAATATTAATTTTCTCAAAATTTATAGTCACCTTTCTAGATGCCCAAAAAAGTGCGCTATATTTTCATTTCAATGTTTATTTTGTTACCGATAGTATGGCGTGTTGACCAATACTGCTTACCGAATTTTGTGATACATTTATTACCCAGACCTCATTCAAGATGCATCACCGGTTTCGCGTATCCAACGTGTTTTAAGCACTGAATTTACTGCATCGATATTTCTAGTACAAACCTGTTTCTGGAAAACCATAATGTTTATGCATGCCCTTTAAATGGTACGCAGACATGCTTCTGTGCTTTCATATGACTTTCATTTCACATTTGCATCAACAGCTGCGTGGCATAAATCAAAGACGGTTTTTTGTACCGCGCTCAAGTGTCACGGTTTTATGAAATAAAAGAGCGAGTAAGATTCCAGGAAAAATCAAGATTCCAACTTGAGTGAACATGCAACGTGACTTTGCATATGTCGTAGTTTGTGCCATTCTGGCCACTCAAACGTCTTCCCCGGCTGGAGAAAGCGACGATGGCTACAAGGGAAAAGCAGACCAACTTTTTGAGGTAATGTATTTATAAGAAAGACGTAGATAGGTTAGGAACAACGAGTTAGAGGGGCTTAGAGCGATAAACCGGGGTTCCGGTCCGCACACAAAAGTGTGCGGACCGGAACCCTCCCCAGGCCGTCACCATAGTACGCAACTCTGACGCAACCAAAAACGAGACGTCACCAGCTAGAGGGCAGCTCCCAGGCAGTGCTTGCTCCAGCTGGGCCGGAGCTTGTCGGATACGTTGTTCGATGTTGTTGGTCTAAGCGAGTTGATTTCAGATGAGGGAGCCGTGATCTGAAGCTGGTCGAAAACGACTTCAGAGTTCAGTGTGGTCTCTCGCGTAGGTATTAACTGAAGATACGGAGGAACGCTGCGCATTTCGCTGGTTATCGGCGGGGATATTGAGAAAAAAGAGACAGAATCGGTCCTGCATTGTTTGAAACTCAGATTGATATGGATATCGCTAGAATAAATTTTAACGAGCGTTTTTGCGCTCTCGTTGACCATCGGAATCTCCGAAGTGTGCAGTGAGGCGTCTGCGATGTATTTGGATACACAGTTGAGGTACGCAAATTTAAGTCGTGCTTGGCAGTGTGCAGTCGTGATACCGCTTCGTCCAAATGACCGGTAGCTCACCTCGGTTGTTCAGCGCACCGAAGAACTGCTTTGAGGCTGGTAGTTTCCGTGGCGTGCTAGATGATTTTGTGCTGCTTTTAAATTGCTCCGGCGTAGACGTGCGCTTTCACGAAGCGCAGTTGTGGCAGTTTAATGACAGAAAAGTGGTCCCACATCCGTTTTTGTTCGGTTCGCCCACGGCAGCTGTTCAGTAACGAAGGATTTTGCTTTGTAATAAGTAAGATTTGTTTTAGAAAAAGTTAATATTTCTATTGTTGCGTCGGCATTTTTTTTTATGTGCCTATGTTTATGTCGGCATTCTTGGGGGTTTGCTCGCAGACCCGCTGCAGGGGGTACGCTCGCGGGATAGCATGAACGGGGAGTCGTCCTCCGCCTCCACGCACGGGGGCTTCAAGCAGCCGCGGGGCTCGGTGGAGAAGAGTCGGATCCCAGTCGTTAAAAAACGAATTGGGTTTCAGTTTGGGGCCCCGGAACGCCCGCGTCTTGGGCTTCTGTCCGCGCATGGAGCTTTTAAGCGGGTGTGCTAGTGTCCGGTGTATTTCGCCGCTTAGTGTAGAAACTTCGCTTTTAATAAACGCAATAATTTAATTGGGTGGCGCCAGCCAGGCGGCAAGGAAAGCATGTAGTGACTCTACAAGAAATTTGGTTTTGACCATTGAGGTGTCGGAGGGGATTACGTTGACAGCTCGCTCATCATTGGGTAACAGTGTACCACGTTACAATGGGCAAATTTGAAGTGATTGATCCTTCTCTGGAAGGAAAGGGAGGCCCCTACGAGTCTAGAAAAGGGGTGCCGAGAGGATTCTCGGGGGATTCGGCTCTTGAGACTGGGGACTAAAGTATACATTTTAATTTTGGGAGTTTTGTATTGTAAATTACTGTTGACTTGTTGTCGTTTTGTTTTGAAATAAACGTGGCCACACTGGCCATCGTAAGCAAACCAACCTCATAATGTGTCCAGCGGGATCAGAACAACTTTTAGTTGTTGTTTTTCTTACTCGACTTCCCGAGGGACTTTCATCGGGAGCGAACACCATCATTGGTCGTCACCATCCTGGCCGGCCCCCTCCTCGGAAAGTTGACTGCAGTCGTCAAGACACCGAAGGAGAGGGCTTATTTGGGAACGCTTGCCACTCAAGCAATGCAGCTCGTTTACTTTTCAAGATAAACGCTGTCCAGGAAGTTTTATTATATTGTCCCGCATGTTTTTTCGAGTCCCTAATTTTTCAATTTTTGCTAATCTGAAAAGTACCTGGGCATACTCGGCTGACATCGTGTGTTCCGGTCCAGGTGCTGGGTACTTTACCCTATGCCTTTTCTTCGTACACCGTGAACCAAGTTCGATCCCGAGCCCGTCAGAAAAACCTCATGGCGAGCGAGTCCCACAAGAAGAGCAAGCGCCATAAGTAGACCGCGAAGAACCTAAATCCCGAACCAGTCGCTGCAACCAGGGAGAACCAGTGGATATCGGTTTTTTGCCGGAAAAATCGAAGCGGATTAAGCTAACTATGACCAACTTGTCGCTGCGCACCTCGGCAGCTTCACCGCTGTTTTCATGCCCGTCGCACCTCGCACTCAACGCCCTTCCACTGCGAGGTATACGAAGACGTCGAGGATTGCACGGATTGAACAATACTACCATGTCGCCCATCACAACGGGTGGACAGACGACCAGCGCCTGAGGAATGTGTACTTCTGGCTGGAAGTAAATGGCAGGCACTGGTTTGAGAACCTCGAATCCTCTTTGACATCGTGGACGGTTTCAAGGCCGAACTGAAGCGCACCGTCTTCAACTAACATCAAGGAAAGAGGGCCGAATGCCTGCTTCGGTCCAGGACACAGAGCCCTAACCGCAGCCTCACCAGATTCGTGGATGATGTTTTGCACCTCAGCGACCGCGCCAATTCTCAGGCTACAGAAGAGAAAAGCTGAGAATCCTCATGCGGGACGGGAGGGGCAACATCTTTGGTGGCCTTGTCCGGAACGCTCAGACAACATGTGAAGGGTTTATCACCGAGGCTTACAGCATCGAATATGCCCTGCAGGCCTGAGCTGCGCACTATCAACGACACTCTGACGTCTCCAGACTAGAGTCGTTGAGTTGCAACTTCAACGCCAGCCTGCCAAGCATCGTAACATCAGCGATTACGTTGTCTGGGAGGAGCTCAGGAAGATACTTCTTGCCGCCAGTCGCCCGGCTTCCATTGCAGGTGCCGAGGTTGCTCGTGAAGAAGTCCGACGGGCATTTTAATTGCAGACCTCTGCCTGTAAGTTGGCATCTATATGAACCGAGGGTGTCCTACGCCGCAATGGCATGACAACCGGCGCCGGCTGCCCGTTAGTACCCGAAGCCAACTCGACGGGAGACCCGAATGCCGCAGTATTTCTGACGTCATTAAGAACTAGTGTATGTCCCTACTGAAGAACGTACACCAAGGAAAATGGAAGTGTGGCTTACGGCCAACCGAAGACAGGTCTGCTGCCACTGCGGTGAGACCAGCCACGTACCACAGGTGTACGTACCGACGAATGGACCTGCGATGGTTCGTGCCTCACGGCGTTAGAGCACTTCTCCGGGAGCGACCACGCGACATTGAGGAGTATCTTCGGAGGCCTCGGTTCCCGGTGTCGACACCACCCCGAAGCTCCCGGTCACCATCGCCTGAACGTGCCCATTTCCTTGACAAGAGCTAACCACGACACATACTTCTAGACTAAGCACAACAAAGCAGGTGAGCGACGATGCAGTGACAGTCGATTTGGTGTTGGATGTCGTCCAAAGGCAATGATAGTGTGCCGACACCAATCATCATTGTCTACTTAACGAGGGAAACTTTGCATACGATTCCTAACTTTGAGGGAGAAGGCCGCTGAGAGGCTAGAAGAAATAGAGTGGTTGGTCGTTCTCAAAAACTGGACACAAAGCATAACCTGACTTCGCATTGCCACATGAGACTTACACAATTTGCAGTGGTCGCGGCATGCAGACGAAATCGCTGTTACGGAATAGAAGTGAAGTGGCTTAGCTAGCAAACAGATATTGTCACCAACCACAAAGTCAACGGTACAGCACAAGACGAAGCCATGTATGCAACACGTGCTTAACCTTGCTAAATTGGCATAAAAAACTGCTAGCAAAATTTGCTGATTACACGGTGCGGTGATTTGTGGACAGCCATTTTCTTATACCGCGGACATCCCAGCAAGCCCTGCAGCTTCAGCCTTTCGAATGCTAGTGGCGGCGCATGACGTAGGATCACAAGCCAGCAGGTAGGTGCCAGTGAGACCAGGGGTCAGTCAAAGTCGCCACTCGACCAAACTGAACACGGACATGCAAGGGGCTGGAGCGTCATCCGACCACAAGGATTACAGGCACTTTGATTGAACGCGTCACACCAGACTTTTAGCTAAACATAACTTGTTGTGCAACCTTTTGCTAAGAATGAATAATCATACTAATCAGGTAAAAGTAGACATATTCGATATACTAACCAAATACTCATCATATTCACACTCCAGCCTTTGCTCCTTCAGAGTCAACACCACGAGGAATGGTGTTCAATGAAGCAGTGGAGCTCTCGAGAACACTCAAATCTCTGACCTCCCAATATGAACAAAAGGGACAAATTAGGCTGGCGGTGTCGGTAGACTTATTGCATGGGGGCATATGGTGTATCCCCAAAAACAAACTCCAGTGATGTGAACATGTTATTTATTCACCTATTCTCGTCCAACGGCCCCGGAAGGGATTGTAGAGAAGATATTGAAAACTTTACTCACATGACAATAACATCTTAGCACACTGACACTGACGAGCAGGAAACAGGCCCAGCTACAGGAAACAAATATTACGCTCCTAAGAAACGATTCTTTGTGTAACTTGTTAATTACAAATATTAACACACCTCTGAGCATCTAGTTTAATAGTATGTGATGATTCTGGATATAGGCATTGTTATATAGCAGGACATTCCATATACATATGACATCCTATACCCTCTGCAAAGCCCCATCAAGAGACATTGACTGTCACAATTTCTTTTCGGCCCAAAGCATATGAGTGAACCCGTTCACGTCGAACGCTATTGCAGCCTTCGATTTCAATAGGCGCTCAGCCGAGTTTACAGTGATTGCTGACATAACACTCTTGTCGAATACATGCCCAAAATACGAAGGTCTGGGGTAGTTAGCCTAGTAGCTACTCTACTCCGTTTCACCACAATTTGGCAAACGGCGAAGGCTGTCCCATTGAGCCAGTATGCACGTTGGAAAGATGCACGTGACAAAATATCGCCAGAGTGCTCTCTTTCTGCGAAGGGTTGTCACATAGCATCACTTCGTCCCTCCGATTGGCTCAAGGGGGCTGTAGTGTTTGCTCTTTGCCAAGTGATTGTGAAACAAAGTATGGGCGTAACACACTTTTGAAAAAAAATTATTGAAGAGTGTGAAAGGAGTAGTAGTAAACAGTTTGCTACAAGACTATTAGCGGGCTAGCTCGCGCTTGTAGCTTGGCTGCACATCTTCCAGTTCAAGGATACTCCGTGCGATTTTTGGAGCTACTCCAACTAACTATATTTTTCGGGATCACCGGCCTTTACCTTTTTCGGTATGTTATTTAGTATTGCGAAATTCAAACTAGGTATTGTAAAATCGGCAACTGAAATTGATGCCAAAACCTATATTCAAATAAACCCACGCTTGTCAGTTGCGTGAGTCAGGGAAGGCGGGCTTGTAGGGCTAAACGTGCGGTCTACAAAATGGACTATGCCAAGTATGTGTATTGTACTGCTGCACGAGTGCTCGAGCGAGCTTCCAAAGCATTCAGATGAAACCATGAAAATGCTTGTAAACAGTTCGGAACAAAGTGTACAGCCCAGAGAGTGAACTCCTGCCTTCCCCAGACGTCACTTATTTTATTGTTGCCAGTAAACATTTTCACTTTAAAAAAAAGAAAAATCACGGGGAGGACAAAAATTTTAAATTCAAAAACTTCGGGAAAAAGCATAAATAGTTTAGCCCAATATTTAGGTTACTCTTACAGCGATGAATTTCTGGTCATTTAGCAAATTTGCAGGCAAATCGGGGACTATGAAGAAAACGTCTGAGTAACCCTTTAAGAGTGAACGGAGTATAAAGGCGTACTCCGGCGTTTTTTTTTCCTAGTCCTTGTTTTCCTGAAAGATGTAAACACACCCTCAAGCACCGCTGAAATAGCAAGCAAAATACTAGGGTAAAATTATATTTTTTCGCAAAATAATTGAATTTGCAATTATGATCCTCACCGCGTTTTTAAAAATCAAAGTCTCTACCGGCAACAATAAAAAATATTGCGTCTGTGAAAAGCCGGGGTTCACTCTTTGAACTGTAGTCTTTGTTCCCAACTGAAAACGAGCAGTTTCACAATCCCAACATAAACCGGAAAGTAGAAGATGTAAACGAAGATCGAGGTACTGCAGACCGAGATCTTCGTACTCTAGGTACTGCAGACCTAGATCTTCGTACTCTAGATGCTGCAGGTCTTAAATTTACAAAAAAAGATCCCACGCACGAAGGTCTGCAGTACCTAGATCTTCGTCTTCATCTTGTGCCTTCCGGTTTATCTTGGGCTTTCCAGCAACGTTCTAAAAAACCTGTACTCCCCTTCTGTAGTTCGCACTCCAAAATGGTCAAGCATGGAATTTTCCGGTCCCTCTTTCTCTCCTCCCGCGCTAAGTCCTGTGTCCACCTTGTTGAGTTCAGATTATCAGCATAACTAGAACGCCTCCTCAAGGCTGGGTACCCGAAATATCTTCTTTCGACCACCCTCATTCTTCTAATTATAGGTTGTGCGAGCTCTCGGTTTCCCAGAAGCAGGACTTCTCACGTAGTTACCATACCTTACGTCCATAACACTTCTCACCGCTTGAAGACCGTCGCATCGCAATATAGTACTTTTTCTTTTTTTCGTTAAAGGCACGCCTAAAACAACTATGCCGTAAGGTTAACGACAACAGTGCCCCAAAGTCTGCTCCATCCAGCATGCCAACCCATTTATCCCCTGCGACGAGAACGTTGTGTACCGTATTCCCTCTACATGCGGGGATAGGTACGTTGAACAGACCGTTAGGTGCCTCAGCACTCACCTCCAGGAGCACTTCCTCGAGGTATCCCGTGCGTCTAGTGACTCTTTTCATCCCATCGTGGTGCACAGCCGCATTTGTTCAAATCGTGAGCCGGACTTCAAGCTACACGAGCCATTGGGAGAAACAAGGACAGACTAGGACGTGAAATTATTGACTCATTTAGGATAGCCGGAGATGATTTGAACTATGCCTCACCCTCCCTTAGGTTAAACAAGGCACAGGGCAGAGTTTCTGAGAGAGGAGTTGGAGCGGTGAGCTCAAGTTGGTTCTGCGCTTTTTATCTATTTCTTTCCGGCGCTGCATTTTTTTTCTCCTTTTTTGAAGGAGATATGAAACTTCTTTTTCTTTTTTTTTTAATTTGAGTATATCGTTTCTCTTTACAACTCTGATATCTTCTCTGTTCTCGCGGGTTTCCTCCTCTTTTTCCGAGGGTTGGGCTAAAGTAGCGCTGAGCCATTGAGGAGGCATCATAAACGTCGGTTGCTAATTGAAAAAACTGTCCTGTTTGTGTGTGTGTCCGTCCATGTGTGTTTCATTCTTTCGTGTTTCAAGCCATTCAAGATATCTTCGTCGAACACGCTGGAGACTCAATTTCACACACGAATTACCGAAAAAGCAGACCCTGAAATTTTTTGACCTAAGAATAACATTCCACGAATAAAAAGTGTCCTGGATGTATTCCCCACGATCGAAGAAAAGTCTACTTCGATATGAGTCAGCTCACACCAAACTTTTCAAAGAGAATTATTGCCAGTGCCTTGGACTCAACGCTAAAAACGTCTGGCCAACACATAGCAGGAAAGAGTTTCAACAACAAGGTGCAAAGACTTAAAGCTCCAGGATATCCGACAGCAGTAATGTCTAACGTCGTCGAGAGCATGTTGAAACCTTACAAAAGAGATAATAGACACCAGAAAAGGATCCGACCTGGGGCTCTAATCTGGACACTTGGCGGAAAGGTCGGCGAGAAATTCGGCGGCTATGATTGGCCGGCGCCAAGGTCAAGTGTGGCGTTGGCCAATCGCGGCCTCCAGATTTCTCGCCGTCGCTTTCGCCAAGCGTCCAGCTTAGGGCTCCCGTTGTAATGCCCTACACTCACCGTTTCCCAAAACATAAAATGAGTAGCCGCGAGGTTTGAGGTACCAATACTCTTTACTGCACCTGACAAACTTAGACGGCTGTGTCCAGAGATCAGCAAGCCGCAAGACTATCCTGAACTATGTAAGATCAATCATGCACTGAAGTTCGTTGACTGCCAGAGCAGCATCATTTACAAAATCCCGTTATCATGCGGAAAAGTGTATTTAGAAGTCAGGGAGGTATGCCAACGTGAGACTCCTGGAGCATGCGCTATTCCTTAACTCTTCAAGAGGGGTCCATCTAGCTGTGCGTGTGCGGGACTGTGGATGCACCCCAATTTATTCTGACACGAAAGTACTCAAGCAGTTTCATGACCAAGGGACTAGAGAAGTATATGAGCCACAAGCGATTATGTCAGATGGGCGAAGCCTGCATAAGTTCGACGAAAGAGTTTGAATTTTTGAATGGTGTCCCTGATTTAACTTCTTTTTTACGTGTAAATATCGTCTAAGTGTTACCTTCATCTTCATATTTTACGCACAAAATTTGAGTGTCTCATTTATTTAGTCTAATCACTATACTCATGAGAATAAGTGATTAATAATACGTATCAATTTTAAAATGAACAACATGTCTGAGGCTAATTATGAAGTTAGATCATTATTGCTTTAATAGAAATTTAAAATATAATCGTTGCATCTTTCTTCTCCATCACAACCTTTTCATTAAACGTCAATTGCGAGTTCAGCGCTTGTCCTGTCTATAGGCTTTACTTGTCCTTGTTCTTTGCGCTGGAGTGTGTATTAAGCTTCTATGGGAGGTTAAGAAACACATATAAATTTGAGAAAACTTTGAAGATTGTACAATAAGCCACGAATGGGGATCGGTAAAACATATAAGTTAAATGCGTTAGAAATATCCAGTAAGTCTCAGAACTTAGAAATGAAAGGAGAAAAAAAAGCCTGCGGAAAAACCGAAAAAGCTGGTTATTGAAGCACGCAGACTATTAGGGTTATTTGTAGAATACATAAATATGTAGTAAAGAACAAACTATAGGTTTTTGACAGAGCAGAATAAACGCGTAATTGTACTTTCAGCTCCAGAGACAGAGACATATCTAAAACCGCAACATAATATATGCAGCCTTTTTTTTTTTGCTTTTGTTAGAAAGTATTTTGAACTCAAATTGCTAGAATTCTGCTTGGACTTTTTCTGGTTCGTTACAGTTTCTCCAAACCCATAAAGAAGAGGCGGTTTTTTACACTATCAAACGCTCTTATGAAAGCAATCTCCTGGCTACCCAAGGTAAAACTGAAACTTGCGTGAAGGCTACAAGAATATCTGCCACCGAAAGTACTGCAAAACTCTGCACGATATTTAAGACACTTGGCGAAACTGCTACGTAAGTATTTTACAGCTGATGAAATCACAAACCATAGTGGATGGGTTTATTTCATATGATACAAATATTAGAGGAAACAATAAGGTAAAATAACACTAGCAGAAGGTTTCCAGACAATTGGAGACGATTTCCCCTAGTCAAGACGGCTATCTTTGCAATCCTGGAAAGCGGAAAGCCGGTGATCCACGCCGATAGTAGATTTCTTGACTGATCCACTATATAAAGCCAATTCAGGTAAAGATACTAAAAATAAGAGCGTCAGACATAAGGAGATTTTTTATTTTATACAGTGCGTGGTTTCACGTAGGTCAAGTAGTCGACTGCGTAGGAATTACCTTGTTGCACTGAACAGGACGCTGGCACATTTCTGCATTGGTAGTGTATTTCGTTTTTGTCCTACATAAGAGTTTGTAAAAAAAATCAGCACAATCTTACTGTTTTTACGTTCAAGTATTATGTGTGTTATGTGTATTATATGCACTCCAGCCTAAGGATATGGAATTAGGATGTGAGAAGACTTGTGCGAAAAGTTAAATAGGACTTCACAATAAACACAAGTCAATAACTTTTTGTATAAAGTTTTATATAGCATGTTTAGACAAATTTGAAGAAAAACGAAAAGATTGTACTTAACCAAGCTCCCACTAACATTTGACATCAAAGTAAAAACAATGTCTCCCCCTCAAAAAAAATGAAAAACATTGTAATATGACAGAAAAACAAAACGCATCGTTGTACATTTTTTCACCACATACATAACTAACAATTCCCACAAGATACCAAATTATTAAAGAAAACCATTGCCTCATTGGAAAAGTTATATTATGAGGGATTTCTTGAAAGTTTTAGTACGGAAACCGTACCCGTCCAGGTAGCTGACGCCATTCTTCGCCATGCATTTGTAGTCTAACCTTTGAAAACCGTTTTATACTTTGTAATCAGAAACCGAACAGCTCTGAAACTCTTGCATATGGTCCGAACAACTAGTACTATATTTCGGCTGATACATGTTCGTCAATGTGAAGTTTATTTTCGTGATGACAGGAACACGAAAGAGGTTCCTGGGATTGTACATACAAAGAAAAGCAGACCCTCTAACGTTACTTGGCTAATAAAGTGCGCAGTGACAAATTAAAGTCACATTTAACGTAACAGCTGGGAAGCACACTAGAGTAATAGTCGTTTGACAAAATTCAGAGAATACACAAGAGCTGGGTTGCACACGTTGTGAGACGTCACCAGTTTAGTCTGTGGGGTTATCAGGGAGGTCGGAGCTGTGGTGTCGGTGGCGATCGAGGAGGCCGTGAATTTATTATTCTGAGTATCGAAGCAATTATTTTCAAGGGCTTCTCCAAGGTACCGGAGGATACCACGAAGAAAACAATATTACTCCCAATATTTACCAAATTAATAAAACTTTATCTTCTTTGTCTGCTTTGAAAAAAAAAATCAAAATTAAATTATTTATAGAGGTCCAGCACACTCACATAATATATAAAAAAATAACTCCCAAATGTGCATTAACCATTAGTTAAATCTTCAAAGTGGAGAATTATATACCACCAGAATTATAAGAACCTTGCATTATAAAAACTATAAGGGATGTCTATCAACGCAGTTCTATAATGCATGGAATGAAGCATTTAAGGATAGATCGTTTGACCTTATTTCGAAAGTATAAGAAGTCGTTTTGGGAAATGACGACTTGTCTATGAATTGCTATAAACCTGCACCACAACATCACTATACTCTATGGAGAGCATTTGCATGTCATCACTCTAGCGTGACCCGTAGAGCATACACCTTAGCCGGTGTGTCGGGCTGCGTTACGGAAATCTTTTTGGTGCTGTTCCTGGTGGATATATACTGGTTTTATTTCAAGGAAGTGCTTGCAAACTGTATTGCTTATGTTTTAATGGTCACCAAAATAGTTGTGCTGCGATTCTTCCAACATCAAGCGCTTACGAAACCAATGCGATTTGTGTTTGGCAGACAAAAGAAAAGGTTTCTCCCTGCGATCTGTTAATATTGTCAAATATTTAGTTGCTCTCTACCCGACGGAAAATGACCTAGGCTAAAATTATTGCGCTCTATTGTGAACAAGCAGACTGGTTTGGCCGTTCCATGGATTTTCTTCCCTCACCTTCAATCTGACTTTACAATACACAATTAAAACACATTTTTGCTTATGGCGTTACCTTTTCTTTTAGTGATGTTGATTAGCATACAACTATTGGTTAAACTCTGTATTGATATACATCACGCTGTTTTCTAATGCTTCTTTAGGACTTGTCGTTTTATGGTCAATATGTTTGCGTGTGGTAATTGCTTGCAAGCTGTGCCTCTGTATAAGAAATTAAGAATACCTGTCTGTGCTTTAAACAGTGGCAAGGCATGGAACACATCATTTTGCTATCTTTTTTTCAGTGGTAATCAAAAGAAATTGAATTTCTTTGCTTTTATTGTCACACACTGCTTGGGCCTGCGATAGCCTAAAGTGTATTGTAAATCAATTAATCAATAAATATATATATATATAGGTGTTTAATTAGCTAGATCCTATGCCATTTGGTACACGTGAATGCATGGATGAACTAATTTTTGCGCAGAAGAATCCGTTCTAAAAAGTAGGCCACGCTTTCAAGGTTTAGCAAATCACAATCAAGAAATTGGGTGCTACAAATACAAAATATAAAATAACTGTAATACCAGTAGGCTTTGAAAGGACAACAACAGATAGTTTCTTGTGACATATTTTGATATGAAGAAGAGGTCTTCAGGAAAAAATGTAGAAATAAGCAGGCCTGCATCTGGTCTAGACAATATTCTTGGGTGGTCTACCCAAGAAACTTGGTTAGACGAAATGCAGGCTTACCGCAACTTGACTTTTAGTTTTCGTTTGCACTAAAATAGTTATTATCGATCGAAAAACTTTCAGGGGGTTAATCAAAAGTTAAACTTCAGTACACAAGGACCGGCAACTGGTTTTATGCGTAAAACAGAAATAATTAACACAAGGTGCACAATCTGTTTTATATGAAACAATACGTGAATAATTATTTTTTCTTACAATTAAAATTTGAAAAACTGAATAAATACATAGCTTTGTCATGCCTTCACATACGCATTAAAATAAGCTTTGACATGCAATCAAAATGCGCGCGAAAACGGCCGCTAAATACGCAGGACTCTAAGAGCAGAAGACGATCTGGCAACGAGACAATTTGATCCTTCTCCTGATACTCTTTTAATATTTCATCCGAAAGAATGAGTGTAGACCGCGATGACTTCATAAGAACTCTTTATTGTAGGTCTGAACGCCTCGTTAGGACGGTGACCGGTACAAAATTATTAAGTTTTCAGAGGTGAGCCCGTGCTTTGTGGCCCGGCATGTACTGCCGCATCCATAATGCGCTAATCCTAAACCAGAACTTGTTGGGTTAAAAAAGAAGCGCTACAATTCCAAGAGTTAATGCTGCATATACTAATGACTTTTGGTGTCACACATTAAGGTGACCAAATATTGAGTTCACGAATACCAAAAGATAAGACTTTTTCTCCTAAAGGCCGCAACAAGGGTGTTACATAAAATGTGATACTGGTCACTTGCATGTGGAGTATGGGCAAAATATGCAAAAAGTGATCAATATTTGAACCATGCGGCGACTTCTACAGAAAGATCACATTAAAAAAGTAATATATGCCAATCAAATATGACATAGTCTTTCTAAAAGGACTGGCGACACTGTTGTGTGTTAGGGAAGAATATGGCATTGATGCGACATATAGTAAAGAAAACAGAGGGTTGTGAACGTGCTATCTGGCAGAGCGCGTTGCCAAAATCCTAACGCCAAGATGAAAGTAAGCCTTTGTTGGGCTTGAGGGACCCACGGACAGCTGGGCACCTTTGTTGAAAAAAAGAGAATATTGTATCTGATTATTACTATGATTTTAGCGGTCAAAATTCAGTTGTTTGGCCGAACTACAAAAGGTCACAAAGAGACGTGTATTACCAGTCTTCTGCTGGCTTCTAAGGACACAACAAGGGCGACTTTAAGAAGTCACTATTTTTTTGTGTAGTCTGGATTTTAAAATTTAATTCCTTAGTTTGAATTACCTCTAACTAATAAGCGCCATAAAACTGCAGCATGATCAAGAATTGGACCACAAGAGGGACAGACCGAAGAGCGGACTCGAGTCTGGGGGAAATTCTTGAGGTAGCGCCAACCTTACCTCAAGATTTCCAAAAAAATTGCGGTGGCTTAGCTCGGCTATGCCAGGATATATATAGCGCGAGCATATGCGCACAGCATGAGAGGCCCTATCAAGCGGCTCCGGTGCAGCGTCAGACAGTGGCTACTGCGCAACGGAGGCGGACAGCTGGGCATGCGGCGGCACCAGTGCGTCTGCCGCGGCTATGACGTCACTCCTCTGGAAAGTGCAGACCGGCGAGGCGCGCGCGGTGGAGTGCGTGGCGGTGGCGGCTCCGGCGCGCCAGCTGTGCGCCATGTGACGTCACTGCTTTTCGCGCATGCATAGACCGGTGAGGCGCGCGCGGCGGAGCGCGCTGGCGGAGGCGTCTCCGGCGCGCCAGCTGTGTGCCGTGTGACGTCACTGCTCCTCGCGCTTGCGCAGCACGGAGCACGGCTCATTATGCGAGCCACGCGAAACTACTCAACCTCGGCCAGTGTAGCTCACGCTACAAAACACTTGGGTATCCTCTTAGTAAAGTGAAAATTTGATTACAGCGTAAATATTAAAGCGCTATGCCAGTTTCCAGTGGAGTTTCGAATATGGTGTGCAGCTGAGTAGTGTTTAAGAATAGGACTGTGAGGTTGCAGTTTATATTTTCTTAATATGAGAAAAAACAAATTGTTACGAGTGTCTTAGATTTTGCATTTACTATATAAATGGTTTCTAAATCAAACTCTCCCGTCTCATGGTCGCCTCAAGAATTCTACATTCGGACATGAATTCTAGTATTGTCACGCGCCTCTCCGAGGTACTGCGGAGTAGGTGTGCTGCTACGGTGCAGGAGCCTCCTGTTGAATTGCCCGCTGAACTTACCTCGCGGACAACTTCGGCTATCGACAGCGAAGCCGGATGGTTAGCTGCAGGTAGAAGCTTCCATAGCTCTTCTCGGACGACGTTGCGAATGATCTCGCGAATGCATTGGATGCTGGAGCCAAAATCGAAGCTAGACTGCCCGAGGGCAGCGACGCCGGGTAGTCGCTGGAAATATCTGGCTCGGGCTTGCAAGGCACCCTCGATATTCGTGGCCTCGGGGACAAAACCTTCGACTGTTGTCGGAGGGCTGCGGACGATGCCTCCAACGATTGTCGTCTCTGACCCCGCCCAACAGTGTTCGATGCCTTCTCGACGTCACCTACCAACGTGTCAGACTTTCTTACGTCGGAAAGGACAATCCCAGTTCCTCCACACCGAACAACCAACGCCTAGGAAGACGGATGTGTGGCCCACGGCCGATCGACGACCAGTGTATTATCACTGCGGCGAGGCCGGCCATATCTACCGGAGCTGCTCGCGCGAACAAATGGGCCTGCAAGGTTTTGCGGCGAGCGACACGCAACTTCGCCTTGCCGAGCGACCCAGGGACATCGAGGAGTACCTCCGACGACCTCTGTCTCCGGTGCCGATACTACCACGATATTCCCATTCGCCTTCGCCTCAACGTGCGCTTTCGCCCTTCCGCTGCTCCCGGCGGAACAGTCTGTCTCCTCTATCTCGACGGAAAAACTAAGTGCGGCAAGGCCTGGAGGGGGCATTGCCGAAGACGACCGAAGTTAAGATCCCCCAAGAACGCCCGAGCGCTCCCACTTCCCCGACATTTCAACGACGATACTTCAGTGGTGCCCAACAACCTAAACGTTTTTATCGGCGGCCACGATGCACCCGCACTCGTGGACACCGGAGAAAAATACCCAATCTTGTGAGGAAGGTTCTTTCGCCTCCTGCGAAACATGACGGCGCCTTGGGATTGACCTCAAATACGAATTCCCGGTGTGCACCTTATCACACCAGTCGGAAGATGCACCGCTCGCGTCGAGATCCACGGTGAGACGTGCCCTGCGAATTTCGTCGTTCTGCAAGAATGTGCGAGAACGTTATCCACGGAGTAGACTTCCTTGGCAAGTATGGCGCCGTCATCGACCTCGGAGCAAACCAGTTGACGCTGCGAAAGCTCTGCAGGTTATTGCCGACTGTAGGAACCCGCCTCAGCGGTCGAGTGTTTTCCTAACCGTCGTATCCGACACAGGCTTGTGCGATGAATCTCTTCTGGTAGGCGACGTCCAGCTCCACCTTAAAAAAGAATTGGCGTCGACCGAGACATAACGGCTCTTCAAGAAGGACGTACAACTGTGTTCGTGACGAACTTTCGAGAGGAGCTGCAGCACCTAACGTAGGGTACCACCCTTGGGCCACGTCGAGGAGCTTCAAGCTCCAGCCGTGGTCGCAGCAACCTTTGAGAAAACCTCGTCACAACAAGAGCACGTCGCCGCCGCACCTCGACATCGATCCCGTGCTCCCGGCTGCAAAGCTTCGGAAACTGGTTCGTCTCCTCGCTTAATACGGTGACTGTTCTTCCACGTCGTCGAAAGTCTTACAAACACTAGTTTCGAAGCATGGCATTGTTACAGACGGCGACGTGCACCCAGTCCACCAGTCACCATACCGTGTTTCTTTGAAAAATAGGGAAGTTATTCAAGAACAGGTTTACCGAATGCTCGACGATGACATCATCCCGTTGGTATGCAGTACATGGGCTTTACCTGTCGTGTTTGTAAAGAAGAAGGAGGAAACCATAAGATTTTGTGTAAACTATCGTTGAACTAATGCTGTGAAAGGAAAGACGTTTACCCGCTTCCTCCCCCCCCGCATCGACGATACTCTACACCGTCTGCACCACTAGCGATACTTTTCGTTGATGGATATGAAGAATGGCTACTGACAGATAGGGTTGCCGAACAGAACCAGGAGAAAACTGCCTTCGTCACGGCCGACGGACTGTACGAATTTAAAGTGACGCCCTTCGAATTATGCACAGCGACGGCGACTTTTCAGCGTGCCATAGACGCAGTGCCATCAGGTTAAAATGGCAGAGCTGTCTCGTCTATCTCCACGACGTTGTGGTGTTCGGCAGCAACTTCGAGGAGCACTTACCACGACTCCGTGACGTACTTCAAGCCATCAAGGCTGCTGGGTTAACTCATAAGTCACCAAAATATCGGTTCGCTTATGGTTAGCTCAAGTTCCTAGGCCACGTCGTGAGCAGCGAGGGTTTTCGTCCTGACCCCGTGAAGTCGCGCGCCATCGCCGCATTCTCCTTGCCGTCGGACAAAAAGGCCGTAAAGAGATTCTAGACCTGAGTGCCCACTACAGGCGCTTCGTTGGATATTTGGCGAAGCTTTCTGTGCCACCGACTTACCTTACAAAAGAAGATCAAAAGTTTCAGTGGCCAGAAGAGCACCAGCGAGGGTTCGACGATCTTAAACGAAGACTGCAAACATCTCCCGTCCTTGCATATTGGTTCATTTCGACCAATATGCCTCGGTTTGCTTTGGGTCACTAGATGTCAGTGACATGCCAGCACTCCAAAAAGAAAATCCTAAACTGAAAGAACTTATTGAGCCCCTAGACTAGAGGGACAAGAAAGTACGGTTCCCTACATTTTCATACGAACATTTTTGACCTCCTCAGTCCAAGGTGTGCTGTGCAAGAAAAACTTCACCGACAACAACACGGCGTGGCTGTTTGTGATCTCTTCCAGCATTTGAGAAGGGATCTATTTCAAGCCTGCCACGATGGCTCGACGGCGGGACACGTTGGATTCAGCAGGACTCTTGTAAGGATACGCGAGACTGACTTCGGCTCGATACGCGGAGCCCCTATGTACACGTGTCGTTTTCAGGAACAATCGGCGTAGAAGGTTCAACGCGTAGAACATTTAGACCTCGATAAGTAACGGGGTTCTCGAATTCACCAGAACGAGACATTTACAGAGATAACAAAAAGTTGCGTCCGCTGCTAAGCATCGAACCTCGTGCTTTAGCCAGGGAGCTAAGCACGATAAGTATTTGGCCACGGGCACGCTTGCTCGGAGCCGCGCGTGCTAATATCTTAAAATAATATGTTAGAGAACAGCTCTTAGTCGCCCGTTTCCGTGCTTAGCAGCGTCGCCGTCGGCGTCAAGGCGATAACCAGCAAGGTAACGAGACCTCCAAGGTCATAGCTGATCCTGCCAGGTCACGTGACCCCTCAGGCCATGTGACTTCCCTACCGAGGTCACATGACTTCCCCTTGAGAGTTTCCATGCCCCACCAAGGACATATGAAGAATGAGGGAGAAGGAGAAGCAGCGAGTGAGGGTATAGCCTTCCTAAGTAACCCTTCCATCCTCCTCCTAAGAAGTTGTCACGCTCCAATTCTAGGCATTGCAGGAAGTTGTAAACGGCTTCTCACTTTTTTATGTAATTCTTCCAGAAAGTCCCACTTAGAATGTTTCAACACTGGAGCATTTTGATGACAACTTTATATTCAAGTCCCAGGCAATCTGAAATATGCCATCACATTGCGTAAGAGGTGAAAAATCGCTTTCGGAGTCCTAACAGATTGAAAATGATCTGAACGACGCCACGTGCACTCAATCAACACCGACACATGCACTAGAGGCATGCGCAGCTTCAAAAAAAACTTGTATGAATGGCTTCTTCTTGAGTCACACTACACAATTTCACTGAAACCTAAATTTTTTTTGTGCTTTAAATTTTGTAATAGCCTGTGCTCGCTTTCAGTCATTGGTGATGTCTGCTTTTCAGGGATCCCTTTGTTGTCACATATGAAAAAACTGGCCATGAAACAATGGAAACAATGGTAGGTCAACCTGGTAAGTACCAGTGGGTTTCCGAAATCCTAAATAGTGCATATATATTACGGTCCTAAAACAACTGCCTTTCAAGGGGAAGTTTAAGGGCAGTAACTACATTAAATTGAAGATTGTATAAAGAGCGCATTATACCGGGTGAAACAAGGAGACGGGCAGGCTCTTTAAATCGACCGGAAAATTCGGTTTCTTAACCTATCGCGCTACGATTTTGTGCAGCGTTGCCCACAGATGGTGCATTTTTTTCGTAAAATTTGCAAAGAATGAACTTACCTGAGGAAAAAGTAAAGAAAGAAAAAGGCTTAGCTCCTATGGAAACGCAGCGACGCCATCGATCTTCAAACAACACGGCGCCGTTTCGCACGGGAGACAAGAGATGGCGCAACGAACGCCGCCAACGAACGAGCATACGGCGCCGAGAGCCGGCACTTTAGCAGACGATCCTTTCGACTCAAAAGCGGCTCGCGTTCCGCAGGCGGCGACAGTCACAGAAACAAAAACAGGCGCGGTAACAACAAGGAACTGCAGTTCCTTGTCTGCTAAACACGATGGCTCTCGGCGTCGTCTGCTCGTTCGTTGGCGGCAGTTTGCGTCGCGACCGCTTGCGCCATCTCTTGTCTCCCGTGCGAAACGGCGCCGTGTTGTTTGCAGACCGGTGGCGTCGCTGCGTTTCCATAGGAGCTAAGCCTTTTTCTTTCTTTACTTTTTTCTCAGGTAAGTTCGTTCTTTGCAAATTTTACAAAAAAATGCACCATCTGTGGGCAACGCTGCACAAAGTCGTAGCGCGATAGGTTAAGAAACCGAATTTTCCGGTCGATTTAAAGAGCCTGCCGTCTCCTTGTTTCACCCAGTAGATTGAACAATATCGGGTTGAGGCTTAACGCACCAGACGCGCTGCATATGTCACGTAAACTGTGATGCTTAAGATGTAAAGCGCCGTTCACACTCTTGCGACCGAGTACGACCGAGAGAGACCAGACCGGTTTTTAGGACCGGATGCGCTACAGCGGAGCTGGTCGTAAGAGATCGCAAGAGGCTTAAAAACCGGTTTGGTCTCTCTCGGTCGTACTCGGTCGCAAGACTGTGAACAGGCCTTAATAGCGAGATCAATAATTTCTTTCACATGTATCAAAATATGTGCAAGTTCATGTTTTCTTACTGAAAGCCGCGCTATCATGTAGGTGATCTTAAGGCTTCATGTTGCCAGTCGACCTTCTCGGGGCTAGCTAGGGTCGCCATGTGAGTTCGCGGCAGGTGGTACACTGCTTGTGTAGAAACAGCATCAATTCCTCAGAAGCCAGAGAGTAGAAGAGCTTATTACGAAACAAAACACTTGTGAGCCTCAAGGCAGTAAACATAAAAAACTGACAAAACAACGTACAAAGCAACAGTGTTGTTTTGCTCATTTAGTATCTTCCATATCTTAGGTTTCAGTACGATGTTCTACACCATCCACTTAAGGCCGTTGTTGTCCAATCCTACAATTGGCCTAACTAAAATAAGTTTTTTTGCATATTTCTAAGAGCCGTTCAACGTAGAAAACTAGAAGAAAATTGTAAGATGTTATAAAATTCGTAAAAGACGCAGTTGTCCTCCAAGTTTGAACATATTAGATGGTAGCCTAGAAATTACTTTACGTAAATACCTAAGGATAACAAAGTAAACAAACATAACCAGTAATTTACGCAATTTAAGTTCAATCTTAAAACCACACTTATCATTCAGCAAAACGTTGCTAACATCGAAAATGAGTTGAAAAGGAAGAACTAAAAGATGTTATTTTATTAAGTTTGTTGTAAAATCAAATAACTAGGCACGCCATTTTAGATGTAAGCACATAAATGGGCTTTTAAAGCGAATTTAGTTATATTTGGGGATTGTTTGTAAGTTCTGCAGCTAGGCGAGATTAATGAGGTTATATTTAGCGTGATAATGTATATGTCTGGTGTCCGAAATCCCGACGCTGGCTCTAAAACCGACCGGAAAATTTAGCGCCTTCACGTAGCGAACTTCATTGTTTACCAACTGTGTATTTCAGTGGTGCATTTCATCTTGCAAGATATCAAGGCGTATCTCTCTCTTTATGGAAAGTTAGACAAGTAAACTTGCCAGGATCACTGGTGGGCGTAAACGCAGACGACCGAGCTGGGTAGAAGACACAGGCACGCTGAAACCGTGTGCCACGCGGCACATATACCGCATGACGTAACACCTGGCGCTACGCGACGGTATTTAGTGATAAAATACAGATACACCCAAACGCCCGTCGCGCGACGCACATAATTGCTGGGCCATCATTGGCGCCCAACGTAGAACGACTCTAATGGCTTTGCTTTAAAACACACTAGTTATGCCCAAAACACAAATTGAAGTATTCAGATAAAAAAAACAGCGGATATGTTATTGTACTACCACTAGTTATTATCTATGTAATAATGTCGAAGAGAACATTACACCAAAAGGTACGTCAACAACACTAACAACGCCTTGTTTATTTTTCTTTCCTACCCAATCAAGTTACCTGTTCCTCCTGAAATCAAAGATAATTGAAATCGTTCCAATACCTACTTTGTATATTGTACAAAACGTCCTCGAAAATTTTGAACTGCAATGTGTTCAACTTCGCTGCGACGACTGGAGGCAAACGGCGTGACACCTGTGAAGAAGAAAAAAATACAGTAGCACGAAGTTCTAGGTGATCTTTACATACAGGCCCAAACTGGACAAGAAGGGCCAGCGCAAACTGCTTGTGTTACACGTGACCTAGTTTTTATAACAGACGCTTGAGGCGCTTTCGTTTGAAATTATACTCATATATTTTATTGACTTTATTGATATTAAGAGGTGATCAAATCTCCGTGACATTCAAATGAGCACCGTGAAAAGTGCTATCACTCAGTTTCATGATAGCAATATGCATGAGAGACAATTCATATCGATACAGTCCAAACCTCTAATCCAGCAAAGAGAAATTCCGACCCCACACAATACACGTTTCTTCGTATCCTGGCGGCATCGAATGGCTGGCTCGACAAACCTGACGGCGCCAAAGTCTCTCCACTACAAAGGGCATCGTCTCGGAATCCTTTCTACACTCCTACTGTTAACGCTTTCAATGGACTCTGCAGTTAACATTCTGGCAAGCCTTGAAGTCTGAATTCAAACCCTTAAACCGATTTCGGCGTCGTAGCGCCGCTTCTCGGCATCGTCGTCGTCCTTCATGAAAACCTGCCGGTTGCTAGTTGAGGTGAGTAGTGGTCAATTCACAAGACCTTCCGTGTCACTCACGGGGCTTCGAATAACTTCGCAGATGACTGGAAACGTACTCACGAGAGCGTTTGAGTCGCCACACGGCACCGACCACAAACCGAAACTAATCAAACAAACGGTCTCCATCTTTGCTTTTCCGCCACTCGCGGCGAGGTTCACCGCGCGAAGTTTTCTAAACCGATCATATACAGAACGTGCAAAAGTCACAATGATGCAGGAAGCCAGTGGCGGTTGCCTCTCAACTGCCTTGCGGCGGCGCTCGGTTTCATCGCGGATGCGTTCCCTGCTTTGCTCGGACGTCTGCGTAGACATCCGCCGCTGATCCTGCTAGGTTTGTTGGTCTCACTGTCACACAGAAAAAGAGCCACGTCTCGAAATTTGACAAGCTAAAATGCCCCATTAATAGGCAGATTTGATGGACGTTTGAGGTCGCTATAGCCAGGACCGAAGTTTACGGCTAGTTTTAGAGCCAGCCTCAGGATTTCTGACACCGTGTATATCAGCTTAAGAAATAATGTCGCAAACGTACCTTACATCATACTTGTTCATTCAACCCACCTCGCTCAATATTTCTACTGGTTATGTGATTGCCCAGAGCACGGTGTCACTTGAATAGAGATATAATTATATACTAACTGCTGTGAAATACTATAGAGCGCAACATGAGCTGGAATGTCGCGGCGGGTTGCGCGCGGCACAATCTGAGACACCTGTTGCCTTGTTCTGCAAACAAACTGTGATGCACGCTGTGGCCAAGACAAATCTCCAACTACGCTCGTGGTACTGACTCTGCACTTCCGTCTACTCTTGTAGTGAACAAGTGGAGGTGACAACCCCTTCTTTCGTAAAAACGTAAAACCTATGCATGACGCAGCATAAATCTATCGATCACTTTCTCAAAATAATTTCTGCGGGTTCACACAATAATCATTCCGCGTCCGAGTGGCTCAAACACGGATTGTCACGAACTTTCTAGAACGTGGACGAAGGGGGGCCGAAGCACCCGCCGAGAGAGAGACGACTTGCAGCCTGGTTGAGGGTGGACGATGACTGACCGGGGCAGCGCGAGCTCCCCGGCGTTTATTCAAGCGGTGATCAATGTTGCCCGCCGAGCCTGTTGGCCATCGACGGGCGGACGGGAGAGGGCGCTACATACTTGTCACATCCCTCCCCCCCAGTTTGTTTTTTCTAAAACAAAATAGAAGAATAACTGATGCACATGGCCGACACCGACTCGGCGTCTGGTCGTGGCGCAAGTCCTGGCCGGTCGACGGCGATGGCTACCCCGGCGAGTAGCGGACGGGTGGCCTTCGCTGCCGCGTACTGCGCCTGGTCGCTGGTGTTGACGGGCCAGGTGTGGCAACGCCGGGCGCTGCCTGTGCCGGTCGCGCTCCACCCAGTGGAGCCGCAGGGACCGGATTCGTGAGTGGCACCGGTCCCACTGGTGCCACTAGGACTGGCGACTCTTGTCGCCTCCGTGGTGGGTGGCACTCCACTGGCCGTGACTGGTGGCGTCGTTGGTCCCCCTGCTGGCTGCTCTCCCGGAGTGACGGCCGAGGGTACAAGCCCGGTCCCGAGGCGAGGCCTGACATGGTCGACGTGCCGGTGCAAGGTGGTCCCGTCGGGCATGCGGACGAGCAGCGACGAGGCGCTCGCTGGCGATGCCACATGTCCGGCAGACCAGGGTGGGCCAGGACGGAGGATTCCTGGCGTAGACCGACGCTCCCGGCTCCGGCAAAGGCCCGGGACGGCACCCTCGGTCAGCAGCCAGCTTCTGCTTCAGCTGCTTCAGGAGCGCAGTGGACCGGAGGTCTGGATGCAAGACGTCCAAGGGTGTCGTCGGCCATCCGGCCCAGCAGATGCTCGCAGGGGGCACGGCCAGTGACGTCGTGGGGTGTGGTCCGGTACTGGAACAGTACCCGGGCCACTTGCGTCCGGAAATCCCCGGGCTGGCTCTTCTTGAGCTTGTCCTTGATGGTCTGTACCACCCGCTCGGCAGCACCATTGGAAGCGGGGTGGTACGGCGGAACCAGCATCCGGCGGATCCCGTTCTTCTGCAGCCACTCCAGGTACTCGGCGCTGGCGAAAGCGGGACCATTGTCGGACACAATAATGTCCGGCAATCCCTGCGCCGCAGGAGACTTGCCGCAGCGCTGCAATGGTCGCGCTCGCCGACGGAGTGGTGACTGGCAGTGCCTCCACCCACTTCGAGAAGGCGTCCACTACCACCAGGAAGTAGTGGCCCTTGAAGGGTCCGCATAGTCCACGTGCAAGCGGGACCAGGGCCTCTGTGGGAACGGCCGGGGGTGATCTCCACACGACGCGAGGCTCGCTGGTTCTCCTGGCAGACCTGGCAGCCTTGCACATGGTGAGCGATGTCCTGGTCCAGGCCAGGCCACCACACGTGCGACCGTGCCACCATCTTGGTCTTCTCCACGCCAGGATGCCCCGCGTGCAGCAACTCCAGGACCTTGGCCCGGAGACTTTGTGGAATCACCACCCTGGAACCCCACAGCAGGCAGCCCTGCTCCAAGCTCAGCTCGGTGGTCTTGTGGCTGTAGGCCTGGTAGACGCAGCTCCTCCCTCGGGATACCGCCTTGACCACCTGAGACAGGACCGGGTCCCGGCTGGTCGCCTGCGCCACCGCAGTCCTGGTGAGCACCCCCGGGTAGGCCCGCTCAGCAGGAACACGTCAGCTGGCTCTGGAACGGCAGCAGGCACCTCCGGCAGGGGCAGGCGGCTCAGGGCGTCGGCGGGTCCCAGGTCCTTCCCAGGGCGGTAGGCCAGCTTGTAGCGGTAGGCGGCCAGCGTCAAGGCCCAGCGTACCACACGAGGCGAGGCTTGCACTGGAACCGCCTTGTCGGGTCCCAGCAGCCCCAGCAGCGGCTTGTGGTCCGTGACCGCCTCGAACTGCCGGCCCCCACAGGTACTGACGGGAAAGCGCCCGACCCCGAACATGAGCGCCAGGCCTTCCCTGTCGAGCTGGCCTGTAGCGTTGCTCCGCCGCATGTAGCCGACGAGGAAGCAAACGCCGCAGGATGTTCCTGACCATCCTGACCCCGGTGCGACAGGACGGCTCCTACCCCGTGCGGCGACGCATCCACGGTGAGGACTACGCAGGCTTGGCCGGATCGAAGTGCACCAGCACTGGAGCCTTGACGACCAGCTCCTTGCTGCGCTGGAAGGCCAAGTCCTGCTCCTTCTTCCAGGCCCACTGCTGACCATCGCGAAGCAGGCGATGCAGCGGCTCTAGATGCGTCGATAGGTTGGGCAGGAACCTCGCTGTACGAAGTTGATGAGGCCGAGGTAGCTCTGAAGCTCCTTCTTGCTCTTGGGCTTCGGCGCCTAGCACGGCCTCAATCTTGCGAGGGCCGGGGCCAGGCCAGCCTGGGAGATGATGTGTCCCAGGTGCTCCACGCTGGGGGTCAGGAGCGCACACTTGTCCAGCCTCAGCGAGACCGGCGTCCTGCAGTCGTGTCAGGACCTTGCGCAGGTTCTGCAGGTGGTCCCCGTCGTCGATACCGGTCACCAGGATGTCGTCCAAGTACTACCGCACGTGCCTCATGCCCCTGAAGAGGTTGTCCATCTCCCTCTGGAAGATGGCTGGGGCTGAGGCCACGCCGAACAGTAGGCGCGTGTACTGGAAGAGTCCCATGGTAGTCGAGATGGTGACATACTTCCGGGCGGCATCCTGGAGCACCAGCTGCTGGTAGGCGTCTCGAAGGTCGAGCTTGGAGAACTTCTGTCCCCGGACAGAGCCGACCAGAGATCTTCGATCAGCAAGCGGTACTTCTCGACGGTAGCAACAGGGTTGATGGTGACCTTGAAGTCCCCGCAGATCCTGACGCGGCCGTCTCGCTTGAGGACTGGGACAATTGGTGCGGACCCACTCGGAAGGTCTTGACGGGCATCAGGATGCCATCTCAGCTGCAGCCGTTGCAGCTCCTGGGTGACCCCGTCGCCTGAGGGCGAACGGCAGCGGACGCAGCTGAAGAATCGAGGCCGGGCTCCCTCGGGTACGTGGATGCCGACCGTCGTGCCGGCGAAGGTGCCCACCCCGGCTGGAACAGGGACTGGAAGTCGGTCAGGAGGCTCGGGACGTCTTTCACCACGTGCAGCGCAGCTTCCTGGTAGTCTGGCAGCCGGACACCCAGCGAGTGAATCCAGTTCCGGCCCAGCAGCGTCGGCGACGACCCCTTGGTTAGATAAGGGGAAGGATTGCCTCCCTGTCGCCAAAGCGAACGCTTCGGGCCCGACCCTGGACCTGGAAGCTGCCCGTGTAGCTGCGCAGCATGACGTCCGACGCCTCGATGGACACGCCGGGAAGGTCCGCTTGAACAGCTTCCCGGCCATGACCGAGCACGCTGGCCCCGTGTCCAGCTCCATGGTGATGGGGTGCCCGCAGATTTCGACAGACACCAAGTAAGGTGGCACAGACGATGGAGCTTATTCGTCTGCCACACGTCGAAAATCTGCGGGTCCTCGGCTACGACGTGGAGTCTCGTTGAGGAGGGACCCGGTCCTGGCGCCGCTCGTCCCCGCCGCGTTCTCTTGCGACGGCCACCCTGGCCGCAGGCTTGGCTGGAACCCGGGCTTGAACCAGGCTGCTGCTGCCGCTGCTCCTGCTGCTGGCCGCCGCTCGTCCTCCCCTCTCGGCAGACACGTGCGAGGTGCCCAGTTCTCCCGCACGTGAAGCATTGTGCTCGGGCGAACTGGGCACTGTGGGGAGTGGGCAGCACCGCAGCGGCTGCGGGCACCGCTCCGTGTCGCCATCTTGTTCACCGCCGCTTCCGCCGACGGTGAGCCGGCCGCACCGCAATCTCGCTGGCGATCGCTTTGCTGCTGCCTCCATCGCCTGCACCGCTTTCACCGCGTCGTCCAGCGAGGGTCAGGAAGCTCCCAGGTCGCGTCTGCATGGCGGGGTTGTTGATGCCGCAGACGAACCGGTCCCGGGTGGCAGGTCCAGCTGGTCGCCGAAGAGCTGGATTGTCGCCAACACGTGCGCTGGCGACGAACTGCCGAGTCTCCCCCGTCCCGGCGGCTCCGGTTGTTGAAGCGGAACCGCTCCACCAGCGTCGGACAGCGCCGGGCTGAGGTGCCGAGCGCAGCGTGGCGAGCAGCTCACCCAGCGACATTTTCACGTGCGGCGTGGCCGGCTTGAGACGGTCGAGCAGGAGACTGAAGACGCGGGTCCCGCAGCTGGCCGAAAGATGTCCCGTCGTTTACACCTCGGGCGTGTCGTTCACCCGGAAGAACACGTGGACATGTTCTTCGTAAACTGGCCGAGCAGACCCATCTCCTCGAACAGCTCGAGCCTCGTACAGCGGCATGACGACGAGGCGGGTGGCGGTGTTGCGACTCTCGGCGGCGTGGGCCACGAGCAAGTACGTGGCCTCCAGTGCCACGGTTCCTCGTCGCCGGTGTCGCGGGCTTTCTGGGGCGTGGACGAAGGGCCGAAGCACCCGCCGAGAGGAAGACGGCAGCCTGGTTGAGGGTGGACGATGACTGACAGGCGGCGCGAGCTCCCGGCGTTTATTCAAGCGGTGATCAATGTTGCGCCGCCAGGCCTGTTGTGCATCGACGGGCGGACGGGAAGAAGGGCGCTACATACTTGTCAC
>JAZHYW010010209.1:0-71851 GCA_037355805.1 Ixodes ricinus | reverse complement strand
TGAAAAATCTTGTAACAAAAATGATATGTGCAGTTGTTAAATATTTAACTTCGGCCAACCGTTCTTTTTTTTCTTTTCTAAGTTAGAAGTTTTTTTTTTTTTTTAGCGTGATTCCAGCGGCATGCATATGTTCACTATTTGGGTGATGGAACTCGTTTTCTTTAGATTTCAAGATATTTGTTAGTGTAAAAGTAATTCTGCCGAAGCTCACTCCATGATTCGCGCAGCCACCCAAAAGCGTTGCGGAACGTACGTTTTTAGACTGCCTGCACGGCCTGCAATCCACCAATCTGGAAATTACACGCCACCTGGCGGAAAGCGGGATTCGAGGATTTCCAGGATGAAACAAAGCGCGCATTCCGAAGAAACTAGGGAAGCATCTTAGAACGGGCTTGAGGGTAGAAAGAGAAGTCACAATAGGTACAAAGGGGACTTTGGGGGAGCGAAATCGAGGATCACGGCAGCTCAATGGAGCCATTTAGGTCGAGCTTCTTTGCCTCATCGAGTGCCCGCACTCGCTTGAGCTCGTGCTCACGTACTTTCGTACCAGACTTCCTGAACCGGAGATTCCCGAAAATGGTCCATTCTGCTTGCCGGTGGCATCACGCCGTTGAAAAAGGCAAGGAAATCTTTACCCTCGTACTGGCACCACCCTCGTTCACCGTTTTCCCAATAACCATATTGACTTTATAGGTACTAAATCACGGGGTAGTAACAAAAGACCCAGGTGTTTAGGAAATAAAGTTTGTTTGGCTATCCAAATAAATAGATGGACTGCCTTTTCAAAGTGCTACCGGAACTGACGAAAATGTTGGTAAAAGTGAAAAAAAAGAATGATAGAAATTGGTGACAAATTGATAAAGAGGAGGATATGAGAGTGCCGAGCTCTTATTGCAAGGACTGGTACGTACACGCTATGCTAGCTGCCCTTGTACCTACCCATTGACTCTCTCCAACTAGAGCGAACAAGAACCTGGCGCCCTATGTTACGTTTTTGGACTCTCACTGCGACTAGAGAGAAGGAAGTGACGTCAACAACGCAGCAAACGCAGATTGGATGTTGATTGGTGAGAGTCGCTGATGACGGATTTCCGCAGAAGAAAGCAAAGCTCACTTCTTTCTTTTCTTCTGGGTAAATTCGTCACGAGTGACTCTCACCAATCAACATCCAATCTGCGTTTGCTGCCTTGTTGACCTCACTTCCCCTCCCTAGTCGCCGTGGGAGTCTAAAAGCGCAAGATAGGGCCCCAGGTCTGCCCCTCGCCCAGGGTCTGGCATTTGAACGCTGGACGCCGGCGTTCCACGTCTAACATTCCGACGTTCCCCCGTATTTTTATATTCTCCTCTGTCTCTCTAATTTCATCGCCGCATCAATGACGCTGTACTACAATTCATATTTGACACGCCTTCGCACATCGCTTGAGCAACGGATGCACGTGACCGCGGATATCCGGCCACCTGCGGAGAACATCAGGATTCATCCACCTGCGACGAATCGTGCGGCAGGAGCGAACCTTGTCCCTTGTCCCATCCGGCACCTTTTCTTTATTTATTTTGTAACGTTACACCAGCTGTCGCGATCGTACCAACGAGTGCTGCTCAAGCCCCGATTTGTTTCCTATGCAAATTTATACGGCGAGTGGTTTGCTGTCCTGAAATATTGGCTGGTATCTCTTTTCTGTAGATAAAAGCACATAACACGTTACTTTGGGGCTGTTAAGTGTTCATTTATTAAATATATAGGGACATATGTCCGCCCCCTTCCGAGTCACTTAGGCCGCCTCAGAACAACGGTGCAAAGACGCGGATATAAGTGATCCCTGTAGGCTCATACTGCCGGCGACGGTTTAACATGATCATTATTTATAATATTATTAGTACTATGAGTATTTTTACTTCTAATAAAATTATGATTATTATTATTACCGTTATGATTACATATATTATTATCATAGATGCTTAAGTAGCTCATTACTTGAAAATTTATCGTACTATCCGCACGTTTGTCGGCCGTGAAATGTTGCAAACTACCGTTCATGGAATACATTTTTGGTTGCTTGCCGTCGTTGAATCCCGCAAAAACCAAGGTTTTTTCTTCCTCGTGCAAAATTTATGTTCATAGATTAAATGGTTCTGGACAGTATAAGTTATTCTGCTGTATGAGACCCAGAGTTTTGGCTGATTCACGCCTGAATTTTAGATGTCAAACGTCAAAAACTAGTAACGATTATTTACGCTTGTTAGGCGCTATTTCACGCATGAATCGTAACTTTCGCAGTTACTCCTGTATGCTGCACCTATTTTGCTCGTTAGTGTTAGCAAAGTTTGAAGTTTTTTCTAGTGTATGGAATTCCCTGGCCGTTAGTCAAATGCTTAGGCTGGAGTATGTGTAAGCGACGCTTTGAAAGCGTGATGTATAATCGCAACACTACGCAGTTTTTTTGTTTTTTTTAGAATATTTACATTCTTTAGACACTCTTCTTAGTTCGCCTCTGTAAATAGACGCTTGTTCGCGATACGATGTTTCTTTATACGATCCCCAATGCAGTTATTGACTGTCCAGTGCTGCTAGTATAATATAATTCTATGTTCCCCGACGAAAACATATAGATTCACAATTTTTGTTTCCCCTTTTAACATAGAATCAGACTCTCCACTAACATGCATGCAGTCTATGTACGACATGTTTAATAACTCTCATGTTAATTTTCTCATTTTGAAAAGAAGGTCAAGAAAAGTGCACTAGTCATGTTTCCTCGCTATATTATTTTCCTTTAGCCACATGTGGTACGTACGTGCACACCGCCTAAGGCCTACTAACTGGGTGGCCGCTGCTCACAATAAAACTCCCCATTGATTGATTCGCTCATGCATTGATCATTATCAGTATTACCATCATTATTTTCACCATTTAAATATTATCATTATTACCATTATTATTTTAATTGGAAACACAGTCGACCCTCATTATGGTCACACAGAGAAGCAGCAAAACATCAATTGAGAGGTCGAGCTCTACATACATTTTTCTGGATTTATTTTGCACGAAAACACCTCATTGAATAAAAGTAAATAGGGTCGACAAGCACTGGAACTGCTTGAACTCGGCGCAGAAAAGTGAACACGCCTAACCTATCGGCTGCTTTCTTTGTTCCCTTTTGTTTCGCTCTTTTTTTTTTTCGTTGTTCGTTTCAGAATTTCAATTGTCAGTCAATGAACGGAATTACTAACAGGTTAAACGTCATATCCAAAACCACGGTTTGAAAAAGGGTACCCAATAAACACACAAGACAGTGCAAAACACGTACATGGCCAGCAACGTAGCTCTTTACAGAGTGTTTTAAGATGTTTGCGTGTCACCAATCGTAAATTGACTGCCTTAAAGTTTCTGTAAAAAGCACTCACCAAACAGAAATTGGGATTAGCTCGTCGGTTGACTCGTTCACTTCAAATGCATGGGCCGTTCCGCGTGCTTCAGACAACAACCTAGACAGCGCGCCGAGTATACATCGCAGATTGTCGCCTCGGCAACCGCGAAGATTAGGCGATTACCGGCACAAGTGCAACACAAGCCACGTACTACGAGCCAAACATCGGCAGTGAGTGACGTCACTATCCAGCTGTGCCTATCCAGTCGAGATCCCCTGTTCTTGTCATACGTTCAGTCATTGTTGTCAGCGAATTTCTATCTGTAAAGTAATGCTATAAAATCCAAAGCAACTCAGGCGCGGCGCTTGAATCGCACCAACAGCGCACTTCAACGCGTATATACGCACAACAAACAGGAAAATTAGATTGAATACGTTGCACTTCGCAACGAGAACTAGGAGACCTAAAAATAACGAGTCCTTCGTTTTTATTTTTTTTTTTATGTCGCAGCGCACATGGCCCGTTCCAATAGACCTTTTCAGCGCTTATCCCCGGCCGAGAAATGCTGAGTCACTGAGCTGCGAACGCATGCGCAGCGTCTGATATGCCGCACACCAGATAAACAGCGCATGCTGAGAAGGCGTTCTTCGGCCCAGCAGACGAAGGTGGCAGCGGGCATAGGCATGTTTCACTTGGCTAGAGAGCGAAAGTGTGTCGCTAGGACACGACCACGTACAGCTTGCATTGAGCACAAAGCGGCACTGCAGCGTTCGATACTGCACGAATCCCAGCCGCATAGAAGCGTGTGTCAGTCACTGATGACTAATGTATTAGGCTGGATAGCGGATCGACGCTTGTTTTGCTGGGGTCGAGTGGCTCCCCCGGCGGTTATTACTTGACACCAGCAAAGGCATTGAACCCTGGGGGAAAGGTGGAAAAGTGAGATTCCTCTTATTTGTATTATATTTTGGACGACCAAACTTGAATAAAGTTTTCTACAAATGGTGAGAATTCTTTTTTGTTTGTTCCCTGGTGTAAATATTTTATTTTCTATACTAAAGTTTTGAGGGGAAAAAATATTTTTCTACCCTCCATTGATTACCTTCACAGGCCCCACGAGCAGCACGTGGGAGCCACGCCGTCATGCAGGCAGCCAGAAAGGTTTGCTTCGATGTTCAGTTTTATAATTTTATTTACGAAGTATCCTAGATTTTGTTTGAGGCGTCATTTTTGTTTCCGCCAAGCGTGACGAACAGCGCAATCAACGGATTGTGTGGATGTTTGTCTTGTAAGAGCTTGCACGCTGCACACGCCACCTTGGTTGTGGTTGTTCTTGTTTCTATCGCTTCAACTTACAGTTCAGGTCAGTCATCTTTTTTGGCACACTATATCGCCGTTGTTGCTGCTACGCAAAGAACGCAAAATTATTTGTATTCATTAATCTTAAGAAGAAATTGCTAGAATCCAGTGGAACCTCGCTGTAATCCATTGGTAGCAGCAGACGACAGAGACTGGCACACTCTTTCTGTAATTTAATAAGCTTCTCAACCATTACTGACGAATGGAAATCGTGTCTTACTATTCCTGCGAAACCTAAGAAAGGTTAATTCATAATAGATTTCACAAAAGCATCAAAACGTTCATTTGTATTTGTTCATCCCACTGACTTGCATGTATTACCTGGTGTTAAGCAATGGCCGCCGGTGGTGCCACCGTCGGGCTGCCTATCCGCCATCCAGCGTACTGCAATTGTGATCAGTGGTAACAAAATATGTCTACGCGCGATAACAGAGCGTGTACACTCTAAAAAGGTGTAGCTTTTACACTCCTTGTCACATATTTGACGACCCCAAAACTTCAATTCGACGCACAGAGCACTGAGGTTGAACCGAAGGTACCAACTTTCACGAGCGGCTTGATAGCCGAGTTGTACAACTTAATAAAACATTCCAACGTACGTATTACTCACTGCAAAAAAAATTAATCGGGGTTTTCTTCTTGGCCCTACTGCAAAAAAACCTCATGTGATTTTGGTTTTTGTAGTGTTTGTTAAGTACTTTAGCTGTTTAATATGTTATATAATACCGTCATCAAGCCTCTCGTAAAAGTTGGTGCCGTCAGTTCGACGTTATTGCGCTCTACGTCGAACCGAAGTCTTGGAGTGTCAAATATGTGACAAGGGGTGCAAAAGCTACACCTTTTTTTTTAGAAAATCGAAGAACTACAAAATTCTAAACAGACAAAAGGAAAAAGCAACTCGCGCTTTCAGTGCCCTATCAAAACGATGCTTTTCTTGTGGCTTTTTTGTTCTTACTATTTTTTTACAAATTTATAACTATAAATTGCATTTTCTCGGCTTAACGTCGCCCAGCAACGCGAAAATGCACAATGACGCGTAGCCGAAACGCGACCGAGAAAGAGCCACCCGGCTACGGCCAGGCGGCGCTGGAAGAACGAAGCTGGGTTATACTCAGCTTCGTCGTAACTTGGCAAAGGATTAACGCTACGCCTTAGAATGCCTTCCGACAGCTTCGATATGCGCTAGATATAAATCTTTGCATTGCTTATCCCCCGGCTTAAAAATGCTGATTCACTGAGCGTGGACGCATGCGCAGGGTCTGATATACCACACAGCAGAGCAACAGCGCATATTCAAAAGCCGTTCATCAGCCCAGCAGAAAAAAATGGCAGCGCAGAAGGGCGATTCGTGCAGAGTTCTATACAAGCACAACGCACAGATATTGGAGCGTGACGTCGCAAAAAGCCTGACACTTTTTCGCAGTGCAAGCGCGCTCCGGCGAAGCGCATATCACATGCCTCACTCAGTCGTTTCTATTGGCCCGCAGGAGCCGTAGCTTTTGCAGTACTGACATGTTATACGCCCACGGCTCCCTGGCCTACCCAAAATTTATTTTCTCAGACTCTGCGTGGAGCGCAAGTTCGTAGGCTTCTTGCACGAGGTTGCCATAATGTCCGAACGCCGAACTCTTACTGGCTGATTAATAAAAATAGAGGGTAGACCACGACGTCTAGCATTATGGTCTACCCACTATCATTTCAATCAGAGCCAATCAGCGCTCGACGTCCTTCTGACGTCACCGAAACTCCTGTGCTCGAAGCAGACGACTTTCTCTCCGCATAGTATGCTGGCTGGAAGGGGAAGTGTGCCGGGCGTCGTATGCGCGCAATGATTAGGAGGGCGCGAGACGCGTTGGAAGTTTTCAGAGCCTCAGATTGTAGAGAGCGTCCATCTCAAACTGTGAAAGGCGTTTGCAATTTATTAGCGGACGCCACTGGCAAAGATTGGTCACAAATGCGCATGCGCTCCGTTATCGTGTGGCGAGAACGAAAGCAGGCGGAGAGGCTGAGACGCTCGCTGACGACCAACGCCTTCGTCACCTCCTCGCAGCTCGTCTTGCAAACATGGCCCATAAACCACGTGACCCCGACCGACCAAATGGACACTTTCCCTAATGTAGACTCTCTCAAAAATTTTGGCACCGCTTAAAAGGGCCCTGCAATTACTTTTTTTACTGGTTTTTAATTTGCACCGAACCTGAGCTCACTGAATGTAGCAAGCTAAATTAAGCTTTTCTTTTCTCGAATTTCGATTTATTTAAGAAAAAAAATGTAGGCAAATAAAGATTACAAAAAACAAGCAAAAAACAACATCCTTCATGATGTCCTTGGTCGCTTGAGTGGCAGGGAACTAGAGGGCTAGTGAGCTCAGCGAGCGCTCACATGGCCGCCGCACTCCGTGTCGACGGCTCGAGAGGGCGCCACTAAAGCATGGGCTGGATAGGCAGGATGAACCGGGTGGCCGAGGGGCGCCTCACATTGCATTTGCTGCGCTACTCAAACACTAATTCAGCATGAGACTTCATTGGTCACAAAACAAGAGCAAACACGGGAGTAAAGATCAGTTCAGAACAGGAGCCACTTCTGCGCTGCAAAACCGCCAAACGGTCAAACCCCAAGCTACACCTTTTCGCCGAAGGCACTTCGCAACACTCGGAACCGGTCGTATCCTGGAGCCTATACGACCGCAGCGCCGCCGCGTAAATCCGGGACCTTTCTGCGCTCGTTGCTCGTCGCCTCCTGATCCCACTACCTTTTTCTAGTATGCGCTGCCTTTTCCACCGATTGGTGGCCGGTATGTCGACGGGTCGTTTTTTGTTTCCATACTTTATAAACTGCATTTGTTTGTTTTCTGATCTAAAATACTGGCACAAAAACTACTTTCATAAATAATTGAAACGGTTCGTGCCACTTAGATATTTCATATTGACTAAAAAAAGCTTTTAGCGGCTCTGACCAGTAGTAAGGCGCAGTGACCAAAAACGTCCCGATGTCGTCACATATCGCGCGCTTTCGGCACCGCGGGTCGCCCCGTAGGTGGAAGAGGTTTCCGCGTCGTCCGGTTAAAATATGACGCACTGACATTTTAGGTACTCTCTTCGCGCCCGCTCGCTTGCCAGAAACCCCAAGAGATGTGGAAAGCGCAAAAAGGTAGACGCTTAAATAGGATTGCAGGGCCCCTTCAACTCGTCTGTTAGTTGTAGCTTCCCCAGCGGTCCCCAAAAATTACTTCGCGGAATTCTCATCGCGGAATTTTGACGCACGACCCATTTAATGGGCGAAACGTGCCCAATTCAATGTACTTACAGAAACCTGAGTCAAAATATAAAGAAGCTATGTGACCTTTCAACACGCGCCCTGTGGACAGCGCGTGTGTTGCGATGAAAATCTTCGCCATCGCGAGGGGCGCCGCAGTCTGGAGATGAGTAGAGTGCCTTCATACACACGCGCGCTTTTCCTTGAGTGGTGACATCTCAGCCATTTTTACGCCCAATCGTTTCTTTATGCATTTTGAAGTACGCGCAATCCGGTGTCAATCAGCTGGAGCCCGTAGCTTTGGCTAATGCAGAGACGCCATTTTAGCGCCCAAGTCACGCACCGAGTGCGCGAGAGCGTCACGCGCTGAACATTCAGTGCAACAATGGATATCTTCACCCTGAGACAGACAGACATGTAGGCACCCTACAGACGAGCCGTTTTCATCGCAACTCTGTGCAGCCCTTCGCACCCGCCTGGTACACTTCCCCTTCTAGCCAGCATACCTTAAAGGGACACTGCAAATGAAAAAAGGTCTTCTAAAAAGAGCATTGATGGGACACCTATATTAAAGCCAAATTTCACACACAAGAAAAAGTCTTTTTTTTAGCAATATTTACGCCGTTAGACACAATTTAGGTGCGGAACGTAAAGGTCACAGCCCGCCAACCCCTGCCCCGCACTTAAAGGGTGCCTACATCTCTCATTGGCTGGAGCGATGATTGACGTTTGAAAGGTTGGCTGTACATTTATATCTCCGTGCCGTATTAATATTTCATTCGACTATTTTTTAATGTTTCAGAAGCAAATAATCGAGATACAGCCATTAGTATTTTCAAATGTATTCTGAGGTAGCTTCTGCAGCTTTGGTTTGATACATTCACAAACATGGCTGCCGGCGTCTGCGGAGTGCTGAAGGAGCGAAGCTCGTTGAGCTCGTCTATTTTTATGAATCCGATTGGTTTTGAGTTCACAGAGAAGTTTAGAGGAAGATCTCCTTAACCGATATTGTTTGCACTAAACAAATGTCGCAAGTACGCGCTTTCGAAAACGCTGCGCGGATCCGTGTTCTCGTAGTGGGACTGGCCTAAGCCTACCGTCCCAGATCAGCTATAGGCTGACCCAAGTCACCAGGCTCAATCTAAAATGGACCGAAAAAATTGACGCCTGCATGTAGCAATCTAAACTTTTCGCCAAAGGTGTATTTCACAGGTCGGTTTTTTCTTGTAAAATTAGGAAGCGTAGTTCTCTTTTAGTAAAAAAATAGGGCCAAGAAACTTGCCAGGGTCTACGGCGGGCAGCAACGCAGACGACAGGGGTCCAGTAGCGGGGTGTGTTTGGCGTTCGTATTGATAGATGGCGCGACCAACTTATCGCGACGGCTCGCGACCACCGTGATTTATTAAAATGAACATAATCTTTTTGAAACGTACCTTTGGTTATAGAATAAATGCGCAAAATAAAAGCAAAACTTAGTAAAAAAAACAAATAAAACGCAAAAATAGTCAAGTGCAGGCGAGCTGGTGTAAGTTGAACATGATTGTAAACCTGAGACTGGGGCATAAAAGAGAACGCAACCGAAGGTAGAAAAAGAGGAGGCAACGTGTTTGAGACGTTGCCTCCTCTTTTTCTATCTTCTGTTGCATTCTCTTCTATGCCCCAGTCTCAGGTTTACAATCATGTTCAAATAAAACGCGTCTGCATAACGACAGTGCTTTTGCTACCAAAGGATTTCATCTGCGTGTCGTCTGCTTTCTTTCGCTTGTAGGCTACACCTTCTGACACTGCTCCCGACGCCATCTATCAATACGAACGCGAACCACACCCCGCTACTTGACTTGGTCGTCGGCGTCGCCACCCGCCGTAAACCCTGGCAAGTTTCTTGGCCCTAGTTTTTCGAAAGAAAGCTACGCTTTAAAATTTGTCATTTTACAAGAAAAAAATGACCTGTGAAATACACTTTCAACGAAAAGTTTAGATTGCTACGTGCAGGCGTCGATTTTTGCGGTCCCGTTTAGATTGAAGCCGCCTCGGTGGCTCGGAGGCGAAAGCGCCGGCCTACGGATCCCCATGTGGCGGGTTCGAATCCCGGCCGAGGTGCCCGAAATCTGACGGAGGCTTATTGCGGAGGAGGCGCCGTGTAATTGAGCTTTCGGTTGCACGTCAAAAGATCCCCAGGTGGTCCAAATTAATCCTCAGTCCTCCGCTGGGGCGTGCCAGATGCCCGTCGTTGGTTTGGCCCGTAAAACCCCCAAATTTGACCTTTTAGATTGAGCCTGGGGACTTGGGTCACCCTATATTTTGATCGATTTGGAGTGATTTCCTTCTTTGCGCGTGTTGATGATGGATAAAGATGTTGGTTCCCGTAAACGCGGCCCTGCTGCTCGGTGAATTGTGCAACCGTCGTGATTGCGACCATGTTTTCAATACCGAGAAGATACCTACACAAGTAAAATTTGCCAGCCGTTTGGCTGGAATAAATCGGGCCTTTGACTCGTACCAAGTTTGTCCAGGTATGTTCCCGTCACTGCACCTCGAAAGGCAAGGTTTTAAATTTTGTAGTGCACCCGGCCTAACAAAGCGAATATTTTACGTCGCGTTTTAATTGTGCGCCATGACGCTCACCCAACTTGCTCGTAAATGCCATGTTAAAAAAAAAGAAAAAAAAAGATAAAGCTAGAAAGATTGCATATATATATATCTTTTTTTTTACGTTTTCAGGTTGTTTATTACGCACATTGATAGACGCTTACAGACGCTTGTATTGGACCGTGACTCGTGAATGATGGAAGGCTAGAACACCGCTTTCATGATCGCGTCTAGTGAGTGTTGCAGACGTGTTTAGACGGCGGATGAATAGCAGACGGACGGAAGCGAAAACGGACGCCGGCGCGCAGCTTTCGTGTCCGCGTCTCGCAGCATTGCAGACAACGATAGACAGCGGTGAAATAGCAGGCGATGACGGAGGCTGCCGCGCGTTTGCTCGCACGTTTAGCAGGCGGTGTTGGACTTCCAGACGAGAAGCATCGGGTGACGCGAAAGGGAGCCATTACGCTAGTTAGCCCGCACGGTCGAGCAGCCGTGTCAGTCCAGTTGTAATGGGCGGGGCCACTGCTTTGTAGGCGGGGCTTAGAGCGTGCCATGATTTCCACCTAAATTGCGTCTAAAAGCGTAAATATTGCACAAAATCAGTTTTTTTTTGTAGGGAAGTTATTAAAAGAGTATGTTTGCCATCTATGCCCTTTGAAAAAAAAACAATGTTTCCTTGCAGTGTCCCTTTAAGAATGTAACGCGATAAGGTTATCGGGCCCCGTTCGCAAAGCCTTCTGGTATAAACCCGCGCTCGTTCCTGCCGTGCACGCGTGTGCGTGGTCTAGTCGGTAGCGTCACGTGCCACGTTACATCACATGTGACGTTATGTCAAGCGCCGCGTGACGTCACACATGGCTGTGACGTCATGACCCTACAGACCCGCGAAATTTAACGGTACATTTTAGGATACATTTGGCGGGAAATTTTTCCGCCAAATGTATCAGGTGCAGTTACGTGTGACGTTGCGTCGCACGTGACTGCGCGCGTTGCGTTATAGCAATATTGGGTCCCACCGACGCCGCATTTTCTGCGACAAGAGCTCCTAAACGCTATCGCTTTAAAACGATCACTGTAGGAATATAGCGACGGTACCCGATAAGCTTTCCCGAGGTACAACAGACATATCTGCCTCTTTACTCTTGTTTCGAGAACTATCAGTCGTTGACATTGTTTCCAGTTTTATCTGCCTCCTTTGTTTCTCCTCGGTTTCCACGTGAAGCTGATTATCGTTTAGAAATATGTGATAAGCTGAAAAGAGAAATTTTGTCCTTTGACTTTTCTTCAAAACATGGAGCGCACGCGAATGTATAGAGACGACAAGTCTTACGCCGTGGTCGCATCGCGAGTACATAGTGCAAAATACAGCCCCGCAGACACTCCCTGGTGCGATTTTCTTCCTGATGTCGCCTCACTCATACGAAACCTGTTTGCCGAGAGGTATATATGAAGTAAACATAAGATGCGTGAGGCGTGTGCGCAGATATTTCTGCCGTGGTTGCTGTAGCGACCACCGCGTCTTTTGTATAATACATGATCAATGTGACTACGGTTGTTCCTTCAGAGACAAAATACTTGCAATCACTCTAAACAATGCATAGGGCATCACTAATTCAGGAACGCAACGTAGAATATACATCAGGTCGTAGAAAACATTCACGAAAGCACGAAATGCGTTTCAACGCTACTCTCAAGCCTAACATTTTGTTTGCGAAACTTCCGTTCGCGCATTTACCGCTAAATGTGGAGGGAGAAAATGATATCACGAGTCCTATATACGAATTCAGTTTCTCAGCTAAATTTAGCGGGAAAACTTGTGTCACATGACCTGGGGTCACGGAACATACAGACCAATTCAGTTTCCCGCTAGATTTAGCGGAAACATTGACGTCACAAAGCGTATACATTATTCAGTCTCCCAGCCAATTTAGCGGGAAAACTTGTGTCACATGACCTGGGGTCACGGAACATACAAACCAATTCAGTTTCCCCGCTAGATTTAGCGGAAACATTGACGTCACAAAGCGTATACATTATTCAGTTTCTCAGCTAAATTTAGCGGGAAAACTTGTGTCACATGACCTGGGGTCACGGAACATACAGACCAATTCAGTTTCCCCGCTAGATTTAGCGGAAACATTGACGTCACAAGGGTATGCATTATTCAGTTTCCAGCTAAATTTGGCAGTGAAATGGCGCCACGTGGCGTCACCTGACGTAACGTGACCTAACCACCTTGGGAAAATTGACGGCACGTCACCTATACGTCAACTATGTTTCACCGCTAAATTTAGCGGGAAAATTCACATCTTATGGCCAAAACGTCGATTCAGTTTCACCGCAAGATTTAACGGAAAATTGATGTCACGTGACCTATGCACCAATTCAGTTACCCGCTAAATTTAATTGAAAATTCACGTCTTGCGACATAGACACCAATCCAGTTTCGTCGCTAAATTTAGTGGGAGAAACAGACGTCACGTGACCTATACAACTACTCTGTTTCCCCGCTAAATTTAGCGGCTAAGTATATGTCACGTGACACGCCAATTCCCTCACCGATTACCTATAATGCATTCCATGCATTATAAGACTTTGAAGGTCACGATCGCTGGCCATTTTATATATATATATATAATGGAAAAGCAAACCCTTGATGAAAACAACAACGGTAGTTTATTCTTCGACGTTTCGCCGGAGTCCGCGTAGAACCGCATATATATATATATATATGGTTTGCTCCGGTTGCTTTTATGACGACATCGCAGATTCTGGCCCGGTTAACTAGTCAATGGGACTATCTCTTCCAGCGATTAAAATTGCTGCAAGATGAATTTTGGTATCACATCACCGGCTCCGTTGGGGAAAGATAATAAATGTACCTACATTCCAGGCAAATTACTGCCTAATTCTGTCCTCGCTTCGATTATTTAAGTCCAATTGGGCACGCAGAAAAGGGCGACCGCGTTCAAAATGTTAGTGAAATTATCCTCACTTGTGTACTTTAGGAATTACATGTAAAGTCATTTCTATCGAAGGTCACGTCATGCGAAAATTAAAGAAAACTACGGGCAATTGGCCAACGTCTGCAGAACGGAGCCGGCTGGAACGTATAGGCGCCTTCTCCGTCTCACTTACGGAGAAGGTCACGTGACCTCTAAATTACGTTTTGCGGGTGAGCCAATCGACAGGATACACACGCCGCATTTATCAGCTAAACCGGCCCAGGGAGCCCAACAATGGCGGCTGTCACGTGGGCCCACAAACCCGTGAAACTGCTACGGCTTAGTCATCTGCTCTTCTTATATACTAGCTCGAAATGTCGCGAACTCGCCGTGGTTAGGACTCGGCCGATACAACCAAGAAGACAAGGCCTGGACCTTTCTCTCACACGTCATCCCTAGTGGGCCCAGGACAGCGCCACCTATAGGTTGTGTCACGTTCGTCGCAATCACAATTCGCAGCGTCTCGCGAGGAGCACAACTCTAGCACGAAGCTAAGCCAAGACGGAGACGCGTCTGCCGCTTTGCGGCTTACTCTTGTCGAGCTTCAGTGTCTTTGCCGCTTGTGGGAGCGGTAGGGGATCCACTAACGATGACGTCATGCGCAGCTGCCTTGTCTCCTACGGGCTGTGCGGCGAGCAAGTCGTCTGCTTCTTGCGCAAAAGTTGCGGTGACGTCAGAACGACGCCAAGTTCTGATTGGCTTTGATTGAAAGGATAGCGGGTAGACCTCAATGCTAGATGCCCTCAGGTCTACCCACTATTTTTTTTTCAATCGGTTAATAAGAGTTAGGCGTTCTGACCCATTCTCGCAACCCCTGTGCAAAGAAGCAGACGAACTTGCGCTCCGCTTAGGTTTGACCAGGTTCGATATTATTTAAACTTCCAACGCGATAGTTAACGAAAGTTCGATTGAGGTTCGACTATTATTGGCATGCGAGGAGTTTGTGAACTGGCTGACGCAACCCGGCAGAAAAAGGTGACCAACCAACTAAACCTTCAAAATATTGTGTTTGCTTTATTATCACGTCAACATTAAGGGCGGTGTAACGATTTAGAATTTGGCCAATTAACTGCGGAAATTAATCTGTGTCACCCATGAAATGAAGAACAGAAAACCGTATTTTCTTGCGAGAGCTAGTTTTTATGTAAAAAAATGAAACAAATCTAAGGTCAAAGTGCCTCTCAACTCTCCACGTCGCCTTTCGAGTGACGTACTCTGGGGAATCACGTGGTTTCCGCTCGGGTTCTTTCTTCAGAGACCAGCCGCTTCCTCCTCAATTTTTGACTTTTAAAGGTCTTTTTTGACTTAAATGTTTGACTTTCGTTGACACAAAAGACGGCGAGTGTAGCAGCGGAGGCGGACAGGTTTTGTTTACTTCCGCGTATTCCCAAAGTACGTCACACATCAGTTCCGTTAACCACCACACAAAGCTGCAGATCGGCAAATATATATATTTTTTTTACGATAACGCGCCGAAAGAGCAGTTTTTCGGGGCAAGGTCACGCGTTTCTGGTCACTTGTGCTTAGATAAACAATATAACAAATACAAACTGCCATCTATTTCAACACTAAAATCGTTGCACTACCCCTTTAAGAAATAACTCCTGCAAACATCACTGTTTTTTTTGCAAGATTTTATGTTTCTTTTTGTGTAGAAGTTGGGCCACGCTGCTCAAACGTCTATATTCGGCGAATTATGCCAAAGGTTTTAATGTTCGGCAAACTAATCTGGAATTAGGAAAAGTTTGGGATATCTCTAATGATGGCAGCACATATAAAGCGCACATGTACCGCGCCACCAATCTTTTTTCTTTTCTTTTTACCCTTGTGTTTCCCGCTACAGTTTAGCTTCTGATCTTTGAAATTGGCAAGAAATACAGGTGCCAAGATGTGAAACGGAAACCAACACCCCGATAATAACTCATATGCAGCGATTTGGCATATTGTACCTTGCATTCAGTAATCAATATTGGCATATGCGCAATATCTAAAACTGACAAGTACAACATAAATTTGATTTGTCCGCTTTATTGAAAAGAACCGGCGCAATTGTATTAGCAAGAACCTTGAAAAATAGTCAGCATGGCGTTAACCATGTAGCGTGAGCAAATACGCATCTAAACACCAGATACAAACTGGCAGTCCAACCGCTGAAGTAGGAAGTTATTGCCCAGACTAAATACATTTCATAGTTAACTCACACCAGAACAGCAGAGCCGTTTAGGCGAATATTTACCGGTATCCGTTCCTCATTTCCCTTCCCAGAGGACAGGATTCCTGCATCGAAGTCTACTTTCTCGTATATGAATATTGATTGGCCCACATTTTTGGCGGGTGCAGTTAGCATCTTAGAAGATGCTAGCAACAGAAAAAGTTTTCAAAAGAATCTCAAAAAAGTGGAAGGGGACCACGTTGCGCGAAGTTGCGGAAAACGTATGTAGAAAAGTGTCACTGCAGTGTGTTCAAATAAGCAACGTACACAAAATGCAGGGTGAGTCAAAGGGATCGATGCTTGTTCGAAGGGAACACATCAATCAGTTGGTGAACCTATTGAACCAGGGCCCCGTCCAGCCGCCCATGTGCCGCGTTATCGTCTGCAACCGCGGCACGGCTCGAGCATGCCGCTTCCGATCTTACGTGCCTCCATCTGTCGGCTCTTGCACCAATCAGACGCCTTTCTTTAGAAGACGGCCGCCGTATGTATTGATTTCACGTTTTTCGTTCCAAACTTTCAACTTGGGTTAGTTTGTTTAGTGAATTTCTTATGCCCATATTGCCCCTTCTTCGACCATTTCTCTAAAAACAATTGTTAAATACGCTTACAAACCGGTGTATGTGGTCTCTTCAAACAGCCATCGAACCCTTTGACTCACCCTGTAAATAAACAAACCAAATCTCTAAGCATCACGCTGAGATGTTTTTGCAACAAAATCAGTTTGAATTTTGTCTTCATTCATTTACGGATGCCAACCTGCTTGCTTCATCATTCGCAAATGACATACGCATTTGCTCCGGTCTTCGAGCCCCTTTTCTTGGAGCCTGCTTGAAATAATCTCTATGAAAACAGTCTTTTTAAAACTTCCTGGAACTCAAGAATTGTATCACGTGGTTAGCACGTTGCCACTTAAGTGACACTTCCCGAACGATCATCAGCCACTAAAAAACATCCGTTCCGCAACCGGCTAGCGTCCGCATTCCTCGGATCAGATTTTGCACGCGTGACACATCGCAATAAACACAGCATATTCGTGGTTCAAAGTCGACACGAATTGATACTTTAAAAACTAAAAACGTGTCAGGGGCACGAAAGAAACATTTCAAGAACCTGAGACAGGAAACGGGAAGTGCTCAATGTCAGCGAGAGCGCAAGTCTATTCTCGAACTTCTTTTTTTTTTTTCTGTAGACTGGAGTTTTGTATTTTGCTACCACCTCTTCTTTTTTTTTTCTTTTTTTTTACAAGGAAACTAGAAGGAACACAGACACAGCGTTGGCTCACAACTATATTTTATCAATCGAAACAGCGCCATATATGTTAGCGCAAGCAAGAAACAAAAAAAAAAGGGGGGGGGGAGGGAAGAAAGATTTAGCTTAAAAAAACATACAAATACCTTTATTACATACAATTGTATATTTTTTCGGAAAGTTAGCTCTTGGCACTCTCGCCAGATGGATGGATGGATGGTAATGGCTATACCCTTTGTAACGGGTGGCAGCTTGCGCCACCTAGCCTAACATTTCATCATCCCTTCTATTTTAAAATTAGTATAAAATTTGTTCCAACACAACCCTACCCCTACCCCCTTCCTAATCTGTTTCCATTGCTTATTTTTATCTGTATTTTTACCCCTCCATAAATCTTTCCCACCAATCTTCCAATCTCTACTTAGTTACCGGAATTCTTTCCCTATCCATTCGTCCATCCATATCTGCAAATCCCAGTGCCCCCCAAATCCGTAGTCATCCCCCACAAGAGGGTGGGACGAAGCCCCGTGCACCTTAAAATTACATGTTCTCTAGTTTCCTTTCGAGGTTGAATTTGTCGCATACTGTGTCTATTTCTTGGTATTTAGTCCTATACGTTTTCGTTCTTAGCACCCCCGTTCTAGCTTCAAACAGTAATGAGCTCCCCAATGAATTATCATACAACTGTTCCTTCCTTATTTCTTGGTTTTGTGCCCTGTATATAGTTAAAGCTGATTTCCCCTGCATTCTCTCTTCCCACAATTTCCTCTCTGTTTCCGTTTCCTTTACTCCCTTTTCTACTGATATGCTCTGATCGGCCCCATCCTGTCTGGTCTAGGATTTCGATGTCAATTTTAATCCCCTTTCAGATTCATGCGAGCTTCGATTCCGAGTCCGCCCTGGGCGCCGGATGCCAAGTCTGCGCTCCGGATGTTCGCGAGCTTAACACACCGACAGGTACCAAAATAGCGATTTATAAATGCTTCCACTTTCCGGTCGTCCCACGTCACTAAAGGCCGAAGCGTGCGCGACAGACGTCACTTGGGTGCGTCTGACCTTTCTTTCTTTTTTATCGCAATTTGCATGAAGGGATGTTTTTTGGCCAGCTATTCTGGGTCCCTACATTTACGTAATTCCTGGAAGGCTGGTGATCCTGTGACGCACGTATTTTGCTCAATTTATGCCATGTTGTTCTTTTTTAAGTTTGTCACAGGGCAGATGTTTCTTCTTAGGTACATTATGAAATAGAATTTCCCTTCTCTCAGGTGTCAGGCGGAATATTGAGCGAGCAGAGATTATGAATATTCTGTATGACGACTTCTACCCAATTCATTACATATAAAAAATTTAAGAAAATAGTGCCTAAACTAACTAAACCAGTAAACACCGATTAAAGGCAACGGTATCCTGAGTCCTAATTTAATTAATGCAAGTATAAATTAACATGCAGTGGTTTTTCAACTTATCGTAAGTATTTCATGTAAACAAAATAGCGCAATCGATACAAATCTTTACAATTACCAGAAACAGAATTTGTACACCATTCTCAAGCGTTATGAAAAATGTTTTGATATTCATCTTGTTTCCATTACGCGTGTGTCTTCTGCAAAAAACATCGTATAGATGTGGGCCAATCACCTCCACTAAGGCAGAGACCATATCGGGTTTCAACCGCTGAAAGAGACGATCAATGATCAGGTAAACGTCATGCTCCAGAAAGGGATGATACGAACATCGGCAGTTATGTATTATTTAAGAAAGGTGATGGAACTGCTCTATTTTGCGTTAATCACCGCCGCTTGAATCATGTAACGACGAGAGATCTCTACCCCATGCCCCGAATAGACGACGTGTCGGATTGTTTTCAAGGAGCTAAATATTTTTAAGCCATCGATCTCCGATCACGTTATTGACATGTGCTATGGCTGAACACGGAAAGACTAAACCGCATTTTCCACTCCCGATGGGCTAATTGAGTTTACCGCCATGCCGTTTGGGCTATGGCGAAGCCCCGGATGCTTTCGAGAGAATGATGGATAGTGTGCCTCCAGGACTCCGGTGGAAAACATGCCTATGCTATTTGAACGATGTTATTTTTTTCAAGAACATTCGATGACCACCTTACTATATTATTTACCGTTCTCTCTTGCTTAGCAAACGCAGATCTCCAACTCAACAAAAAAAGAATGTCGTTTTACTAGTATCCAAATTTTTGTACTTGGTCACCTCGTTTCCCCAGACTGCATTCGGTCCGACCCCGAAAAATGTCGACCAGTTTCAAAATTTGCCATACCAAGAAATCTACATAATGTGCGAAGTTTTTCTATCACTTTGCTCTTCATTTAGGCGCTTAATTCCTAGAGTTGTATCCATCGCAACGCCCCTACAAGCCCTACTTCGGAAGAACGACACTTTGACTTGAACCATAGATTGTGAGACTTCGCTCCATCAATTAAAACACAATGTTAGAGGGAATTCCGGCGTCTTTTCATACTCACCGATTTGCCTGAAAATTTGCTAAACACATCAACAACCAGCACTGAAAAAGTGACCCAAATATCGGGCCAAAATAATTTTTTCGCGATGTTATTGAATTTATTATTTCGGTCCTCACTAGCTCTGTTTTTTTTTTTTTTTTAAGTACATACATCTACAGACAGCAATAAACAAATGACGGCAGCGGAAGGCAGGGGTTCGCACTTTTGAGTGTAGACTTTGTTCCCAACTGATTACAAGCAGTTTCCTGGTATCAATTGAAGACTTTGGAAGCTCGCTCCAGCACCCGTGCACCAGCATGACACAAATGCTCCGCACAGTCCACTTTTAGAATGCCCGCTCGATCTGCAAGCCTGCCTTCAACTGACGTCACGGCACTGAAAAGCGTGGGTATATTTGAATCTTGGTTCTGGCATCATTTTCGTTTGCAGATTTTACAATAACTAATCTGAATTTCGCGATCCGTAAATAGCATAGCGGAAAGGGCAAAGGTCGGTGATTCCAAAAATATAGTTGGATGAGGTAGCTCAAAAAGTCGCTAGAGCGGCACTTCGACAACACCGCCCCTACATCGATTCACACCGAAGCAAGCGAATTTGGTTTAGGTGCGGTACTGGTCCAACAAAAGGCCGGACATGAGAGATATGTCTTTGCCTATACCATCAGAACCCTTTCAAAAGGAGAAATAAACTACTCCTCTAGCGAAAAAATGGCTCTCTCAATCGTATGGGCTATTTCCAAATGTAGGCCGTATTTGTATGGACGCCACTTCAATGTAGTCACCTACCGTCACGCCCTCTGTGTACGCGCAAATTTTAAAGACCCCTCTGGTTGTCTTGGAAGATGGTCACTCCGAGTACAAGAGTATGGCTATAGCATCCTCTACAAATCCCGCAAGAAGCATGGCGACGTTGACGATCTATTCCGGTACCTACTGCCCGACTTACCATCACCGATACATCTCACGTCTTAGATCCGGTCTTCAGCCTGCCGTTGAATATCGTGAGTGTTGGCCGCAAGCAATTGTTCGACCAGTCCTGTTGTACGTGTGCCTTCTTTGTTGTCCTTGTCAAGTTGCGCTATTTTAATCATGTCAAGTAAGAACCAACTAGCCCAAACCAAAGTCGTGTTAAGTTGTTCGACCCATGTATGAAGCGTATTATAACTAGGTTTCCGTATTTCCGGATAAATTCGAAAACTCCGAAAAACACCCGCCTAGAAAATTTTGGTCAATACGGATTTATCCGATAAACCCCAAATTTTGACGTGTCAATGCCCCCCCCCCCCCCCAAATAAACTAAATAAATACGGTATTTTACAATTGAGTTTTATCACTATGCACAGGGTCAGTGATGTCCCGGAAAAATGCCACAGCAGTTATCTTTCAAATCTCGGATCACTGACAAAAGGGGTCTTACCGGCTTATCTCGTCAAGGTTCAGGGCTACATGTCATAGTGCATTCGGGTCACGAGAAAAGCCTCTGAATTGGTTTCCAGTTTGGGCCATACTATTTGTGTTTTAAGAGGAAGGAGGGGTTATGTTTTTGTAACCGTGAAAGTTATGGGCCATAGATATTGCAGAAAATTGGAAAAGGGGCAGTTGAAACTTCCCAATTACAACCTTTACCACTCCACCTCGCGCGGCCGCGGGATAGCATGGAATAGCATGGGATGTATACGTGCTTCCAATCGACTAGCTTCAGGAGTTTATTTTTAAGGTATTGACTTTATCGAAGCCACAGATACGTGCAACGTTTGCCGTGGGAAAAAGTAGTATTGTCAATGGCAATGGCACCAACACCAAATCCAGCTGAAGAAATATTAATTGATATAAGCGCGTTTTATATTTCTTCATCTGGCACACATGTACACCCGGATATTATTTATTGATTTTTCATTGGAAACACTATGAAATTAAGCTCCGAATCTAGAAGATTTCAGAATCGAACAAAAATAAACTCCGAAAAACTCCTTCGAATTTGACGAAAAATAAAGTCCGAAAACACAGAATCCTAATCATAACTCATCTCAACGATGCCCAGGTAAACTCGGACCGGATCTTCCTTAGACGCGTTTAACATTTTCAGGTCCACAGTGGTTTGGGTTATTAACCTATCTCTCTGACTAAGAGTAATCGACGGTTATTAGTAATCTTACGACGACTCCATGATGAAATCCTGCATTCCCTTTATTCTGATCAAACAAGCGGACATGCTAGGGTTTTCAAGACATACGTCAGGATTTCCCAGCGTTATTTTTCGCCGGGCCTATACCGCAGTGTACAGCGATTTGTTCAGGCTTGTCCCAACTGCCATAGACGAAAACTTCCTCCTGCGCCCCCTTCGGATTTTTTGCAACCTTTCCCTTTACCTGAACCTTCGAGATCGTGGAGATTGATGTCATAGGACCCCTCCAATCCTCAGCTTCGGGGAACCGACGGGTCGTCAAGGCTACAGCCGTATATGTAGAGAGTTTCGCCATTCGTTGGGAAGTATAGAAGACAAATAAGGAGGCGCCATTGGCCGAAAGCGGACTGGGCGTGTTCCAGGGCGTCTTCACAAATTCAGAATGTGGTCAACCAACAGCCGGAAATATTACCCTGGCGGCAGTGGCGTCACGAGGGTCAGCGGCACCTGGGCGGTAGCCCGCCGCGACCCCCCCGGCTCGCGCGTGGACCGCCGCGACCCCCCCCCCCAGCTCTTGTATGGCCGGCCCCGAGTTCTCCCTCCCCTCCCCCCGCTCTCGCGCGGCGCGCCGGACCCCCCCCCCCCACCCCCGCCGCCGTGACCTCCCCCCCCTGAGCGTTGCACCCGGAGCGGTCCCCCCCCCCCCCCTTGTGACGCCACTGCCTGGCGGTGGTCGCGAGAAATAAACCTAATAAGTGCGTCGGAGTAACTCTCGGCGAGTGAAAATATGGTGCACGTGATGTTTCAATCACGTTCATCCAAAACCATGGTGGAAGCGTGCGACTAGCGGAACAATCGACATAATCCGTACGCCCACCGCCGAGGGCCGGGAATCTGCCGTCCGAGCGGTCACACCCTGTCCGAGCAAAACAGAGTTGAACGGCGCATTCGTTTCTTATATCTCTCTGCCTGATCATGATCAAAACATCACGTGCACCCTATTTTCAACCATGAAGGGTTACAACAGTTCACTTTTAAGCGCTTATTAAAATCATATACCAACATATACCTTTTATTAAAACAGTTTCTCGCTACCACCGCTAGGGTATTCTTTTAAGGCTTCTGGTTGGTCAAGAGAGCATGTAAAGCCTGCTTTCTGCGTCTGTGTGCACGCCCTGGCTCTGCCCGCGCCTCCCATTGACCAAACTCTCTGTATACAAGGCTCTGGTCGTTGCAATCGATCATATGACAAGAAATGTGGAGATATCCACACTGCCCTGGGCCAGCGCTACTGAGATTGCTCATTTATTTCTGATTAATTAATTACTACGGTACGGAGCTGCGCACACTCTACTGAGCGATCTTGGACGCGTGTTTTTTTTTGTTTTTTTTTTCTACGGTTGCACAGGAGCTGCTGACGGCCTTTAATGCAAAGCCCCTCATCCTGGAAAAAGTGGTGCTATTCATTGTTGTGGAAAAGCTCGAGACACGTGACGTGCGCCACTTCTGGGAAGAACATGGCGTCTGAAATCTAGCAAAGTGCTGCGCTGTGCCGCTATGATGTTCCCAAGGGCTATACGTTAAAACGTGTATCGTGCATCGACGCACCTCGCGCTACATTTAAAACATGAAGGGGCTTTGCTGTAATGTTGTTCATTGCTCCACCTATCCTTATCACCCCTAAACAAATGGCTTGACTAAGAGGGTCAATCGAATCCTCATCGACATTATTTCGTTTGTATACGGACTCGAACCAGGCAAGTTGGGACAAAGTTCTACGGTTTATAATATTCGCTTGTAACACCAGTGTTCAAAACGCAACTGGTTTTTCCGCGTTTTTTTTTTTTTTTTGGTCAGAGAAGTTATGTGCACTCTAGATACGGTTCTATCATACCGATCAGATTTGACAGAACATCAGACTGCTCTCCGCACGCTAGAATGTTGCCAATTAGCACGCCTGAGGACGACACACACACAAGCCAACAAAATCGCCTGTACGATTCTCACCACAAGGACATATATTTCGACTCTGGAGACTTGCTCTGAATTTCCCTTCCGCACAGTCAAATCGGTCTTTCTGAAAACGCTTTTCGAACAAAAAAATCAAGACCATGTTGTGGATCCTACCTCGCAGGTTAACTAATTGATTAACGTAGAAGTTTGGGATAGTTGCCATGCAGACAGAGTTAAAACCAAAAGAGCGCAAAGACGAGGGCAAAGTAAAATATAACCGACAGGACAGAGCGCTGACTCTCAACTGAAATTTATTTATGTGAGCATCCAGTATAAATAGCAAACATGCCATGCTAAATAAATCAATCGAATGATTTATTTAGTGTGGCATGTTTGCTATTTATACTGGACGCTAACATAAATAAATCTTCAGTTAATAGTCCGCGCTGTGTCCTGTTGGTTACAGTTTTACTTTGCCCTCGTCTTTGCGCTGTTTTGGTTTTAATTATACCAGGTTAGCTACCTCGCGGAATCATTGCAACCACGGAGAAGCGGTGCCGTGGTCGAAACATTGTCCAAGTCGCCCGACCAAAAAGTTCTACCCCCGCAGCATTCTACCTAAGTCTCAGAAAGCGCGAGGATGTCTCCTCTTTCCCTTGAGTGAGAAGTAACACAAAGAACTACTTCGTTCATAGTCATAAGCGTACCATCATTAGGACATCATTCATCCCCTCCATCGTGATCATCATCGTCATTGGTTGCGCTCGAGACGCAGTACGGATTCATTTGAATCTGGCCTGCGACCCGAGCGGGAATAGTAATAAAAACGTCTGAAAACCAACAACACTTTCCAGCTCGTAGTATTTAGAACGATCACAGAGGATATAATTGTAGAAATGTGACGCCACGATGCCGTTTTTAGTCGACGGTGTTTGTGTGTTGGCGTGGGAAAGATGTCTTGAGGGGAGAGGGCGGATCCCGTGACTGTTAGCGAGTAATTGGTTCTTTTCCGCCACGACGTCCCGTTGTCGGTGACCCGGCCGCAAAAAGCCATTACGGGACCCGGGGGCCACGTGAAATTGGACTCAGGTGGCGACAATGCGGAGTTGCGGTCTTGGGTCGGAATTCCCTTCCCTTGCTGTGCGTTGTTCGCGTTATGTGCAACAGTCTACGAGATGGGCACGGCGTGTTTGACTTTGCGTGTACAAGTGGGTTGATCCGAGGAGACACGGAGAGGTGAAATAGGAGTGTCGGGAGTCTTGTTCGATGACAGAAATGTGGGTTTTTGGCAGGCCGGGTTGGAGCGAGGGGTCCGAGCAGACCTAGAGAGTCAGCGAGGCGGAAATCGGTCTCGCTGTGTTAAAGTGATGGTCTCGCTGTGTTAAAGTGAAGGAAGCGTCGGAAGTTTCAAAGTGGCCTGATTGAGCCATCATAATTGTCCCGGGTCTCCACATCCAAGCGTCGGACGACGCCATCACCTCGCCCAAGCGTCCGGAAGAGAAACCCAGTCGCCACCCAGCCGAACCACCTGCAGAGTGCCATCCCCTCCACCGCACCGTGCCCCGAGAAGGCCTGAAGCTCCTGCCAACAAGTCCAAGCTCGGAGTGAGTGGCCGCCGGGACTAGTAGAAACATTAGTGGGTACTGCGACGAGCTATGCCGGTATATTGTTGTTTAGTGCTTGAATACTAGATAATGTGTACTATCTGTGAGTCGCATATGATGTGTTTACTGTAGAATCATTCATCTTGGGCATTTTACTACAACGACGACAAGCCGATTTTGTGCGGCAGAGCCAACCAGCTAGGGGCGTCTCAGCAATATAAGGCGCCGTTATCGAAACATGAACTGAAAATTCAATATTGACCCTTTCCGATATTCAGTCTTGCCACCTCGATCATTATCATCACCTAAGCGTATATAATCTGTACATGCATAAGGTGGCCTTTTGATGGCTGGTGAAGAAAGCATTTGAAGAAAGGCACCGTTGCGGAGTCAACGTTCCAGATGTTAGTTCGTTGTTGTTTGATGTCACCGTGACTAGAATTAGAAGCTTCTATGCACTACGCATTTTAGGGTGTCACGTAAATCCTTCGAATGCTCGGCACGCCCCAGACAGCGCATCTCAAACAAATCTGGCGACTTTTATCAATTGTTTTAGTCAAAGCGCCTCGTACAGAGTGGTAGTTCCTTGACACCATCAAAGTGAAACAAAAAGATAAATAACTGTAGAGCGAAGTATACCATAAATTTTTCACGTCGGTCTTTTGACGAATAGTACTAGATTTTAGCCGCAATTAGCATACAAACATATAGACAAATATTTGAGCCACTAGGTGCCACTGAATTTCTAAGATGGCCGATTGAGTCAAATCTATGTATTTACTTCTTTTCATCTTTCTTTTCCAATAAGCTATCATATATAAACTGGCAGAATTTAAATGAACATCTTGCAAAGCATGTTAAAAAATATAACTACCCGTAAACGTTGAGCCGTAGCCTCCAATCCAACTTAAAAGCCTGGAGCCTAGAGACCGAGATATTAGACTGGCTGGCCACAGTAAGCGGAAATGAAGGAGCGAGAGGTAATGAAGAACCTCCATGCTTGACGTCATGCCATGGCAACGGTCATGAACCGAAATACATTTTGCGCCCATGGCCTCTTAGATTTCCGGTGTGAAAAGCTCTCGTGTGGATGTTCCGCACCCGGAAATTCCGATAAGTTCACTGTCTAGCAGAAGAAGCGCAACAAATATGTGCATTTATTTCTGCTTGGCGATGGTATTTTCTGAAGCAGCATTACCTCAGCTCCCGCTCAAAACATGAGGGAATGCGGTGCCCTTAGCGCACCAGTTTTTCTTCAATCAAGGGCTCTCCCCACAGGACACGTTTTCTGCTGTGCACAGCCTTTTCGGGAAGGAATCGGTGGTCTTCCGGTCAGATTTCGGGCGTTCCTTGCCGGGGAATATAACTCCCCACTCACGCCTTTGAACAAAGCCTTGAAGCGAGCACATGACGTAGGGTGGGACGTAGCGACTCACACACCCTGTCAGATATCGTCAAGACGTACGCTGTTGTTGTCTGTCCCCGAAATCCCCAAAACAAAGAGAGGACACGACAGCAAGGAGGGAAGAAGGAAAGCCATGCTGTTTGCGTGGTTGGTGTCCTCATTGAGAGCGGACGCGAGCGCCAAAACGTTGCGTGCACGAGTTTTTCTCTTGCACAGCAGAACTCATGTCCAGTTTGGACGGAAAATGACGGACTCAACGGAGGACGGCTACGCCAAAAAAGCTTCTCACACCGGCCATCTCGAAACCCATGCGCCGCTGTGAAATGAGTTTCAAGGAAAATTAATGTCATTCGGACAGGTGGCCACCGCCTTGGCGTGGTGCTAATACGAAAATTCTAGCACGCCCTCAGCTCCCTTTGTAATGTGTTTACTAATGTGACGTGACCTCTCCAGGCAGCTGCCATAGGCTTCGGAGGTATAAAATGGTTTCACGCAACACCTTTTCACTTCCGTCCAGCCGCGCCCCCTGACATGTTGGTTAGTAGTGGCTACACCTTTTGCCAGTTCCGGCACTTTTGTTAACCCATCTGACAATCTGTTAACACATTTTATCCTGTTTTAATGCGAAAGCTTTAAATGCGCCATGGAGGGAAACCGGCGGCTCTAATTAACCGTCTGTAGCAAAGAAACGGCAGTTAAATTCCCATTGGCCAAAAGCACAGGAACGCAGATGCTTCGTCACGGAAGCCGGCTGCGGGGCGCTCAAGGTCAAAGCGGACTCGCCTCAGAAATAAAACACAAAGAAAGGCACAGCAACGCAGATGCATCGTAACGGAAGCCGTAGATGCGGAGGGGGCGCCGCGCCTGCGCAGTGGGGGAGTGTGATGTCACCGCCGGAGCGCCGTGTCAAAAAGGAAGACGTGGCAAGCTGCTTGTAGGAATGCTCTGCGTGTAGAAACGTTTTCGCATTCTTACATGTAAGCAGTTATAAGTGTATTTAGCGTACGCTGTAGTTTTTTAATAGTTCCAGTGTGTTTTGTTTTTCAATTTGTTTTTGTTTTTATTTTGCCAGAAAGTGTATATGCTTATTCCTAACATAATCCCAGAGGGACTGATAGTATTTTGAAATGAAGATATAAATAAGTTTCCATGTAAACGTTTATCTATGTGCGTCGTTTTTTTTTTTTTTTTGTGCTGGTGAAAGGCACGGGCGGGGCGAGTGGCACTGTCAATGACGAAACACAGTAACAACCAAGGACGTATTTTGGGGCCGCAAAACCGCTTACTCCGTTTGTTTCCTTTCGGGGTCTCCCCGGCGGCATCTATTGCCGCCATTTTGGCCCCTGACGGGTCAAGCTCTCGATCGCTGGCTCGCCTTAATTTTGAATAAAGACCGGTATGTATAAAAGTTCAGCAACAGCCGATGCTCCTTTATGTTCTCGAATACTGTGGCTGATGCGGTCAATTACCGCGCAAAATAACTCGGGAGACCTTGAAATCACTGCCTCAACGCATTGAAAGACGTAGGACGAAAGTTCACCACCATGGCGACTGGTGAGATTTTGAACAAGGAATACGTCGCGCGAAACCGCCCTATAGCAAGGGGCTATGCTTGAGCGCTTCCATGCCTTTTTGGTAAGATATAGATGTGAATGTGGTCGGTGACTTAGTTTATTGCCAATCACCTCTGTCCTGCTTTTTTTTTTTTTGCTAAAGCATGATTAACTGAACGTTGCAGTGCCATCCTGGAAAAAAAATCTTGACGAGAGCGCTAACCGGGAAATACTGACACCCTGTGTCTGTACCGCTTTTCTTTGTCTCTCGAACTAACTTGGCTAAGGGCGCACACTTATGAGTATATTTGGTCAACCGGAGTGAGCAGTTTTTTTTTTTTCTGGATTACACTGCCGGTGCACTTGCTCATATCAGGCTGCAAAACGTTACTACGCCAGCCTGCAAACAAAAAAAAAAGTGCAGTGTTTCATTTTGCCCGTAAATTTCCCCATTAAAGGAATAATCCACCTAGCCATGGTGACTACGCACGAGTTCATATGCATTTATCACTTCACGAAATATTCGAATCGAATTACAAACTCTCCTTGCAATATTATACGCGGTTAAAATTGCAGTCTCAGTGTCAGACCGAAGTATATTTAAATCGTGTACATCGCGGCAGATTAACAAACGAGCATTCAAGTTCGAGTTCTAGAAAAATTAACCACGAAATTCGGAACGTAAAAAATAGTTTCATGCACTGTTTTCATTGTGTTTTGGTAATGCGATTTGCACATCAAAATTTATTTTAGAACCATAAAAGATGTTGCTCCGAATGGAAACACATTTGCAATCTTCGTAACATAAATAATCTCCTTTTTTTCTATATAGCTCGACAGCAACTTTTGGCACTTACGAATTTCGCGCAATTTTCATTTTATCCGGGCAACGTGATGATTGTGGGGAGTGCCCGCGTAGACTTGCAGGGCAAGCCCCTCTTCGCAGCTTGCAACGTGGGAGACGTGTACAGCACGCTAGATCTTTGCGACGCTTAAATCAGATTCCCCAGGATGAAAAGGCTGAGAAACTAACGGTCATCAATACCCATCGGGAACTAATTTGTTACAACCCACTGCCATTTGAGATGTCCTCTGCACCAGCTATTTTTCTGCGTACCATGAAAAACATGCTGAAGGGCATATCAGGCGTGCAAGTGCACTTGTGGCGGAGGAAATGGTAGACGGCGGAAGAGGCCTCAAGGCGGTTTTGCAGCGCTTACGGGAAAACGGCGTAAAGTTAAGGAAGGACAAGTGTACTTTCCGGATGGGGGAAGTCTGCTACCCGAAACAAAAGATCAGCAGCGGCGGAGTCCAGCCTCTTGAGAGGAACCTGCATGCCGTGATAAAGGCTCCAGGTCCCAAGAGCTTAAGTGGACCACGTTTATACCTCGTTCTTGTCACGTACTACAGCAAGTATCGTCCGAACATGGCTACCTTGCCCGCTCCACTCTACGACGTTTTAACCAAGTATCACCGCTGGAGCTGGGGTCCGGAGCAGCAAGAGTCGTTCGAAAAGTCCAAGCAAGCACTGCGGCAACTAGAGATGTTCACACACTTCATCCCCACCAAGCGGTTCCGACTGGAGGGGTACGCATCGCCATATGGTATGGGAGTAGTGCTTTCACATCGCGTCGAAAACATCGACAAGCCAATTGGATTCCGCTTCCGAAGACTGTCGAAGGCAAAGAAAAACTCTCAACTCGAGCGTGAAGCACTGACGTTGGTGCTCGGAGTGTCAAAGTTTCGCGACTATCTGCTAAGACAGTTGTTTATTCTGGTAACAAATCACAAGCCCCTGGTTGGAATGTTCCGTGAAGACCGCCCGACACCAGTCATGGCCACGGCTCGAATACAGCGCTGCTCATTGCTGCTCGAAGCCTACAAGATGGAGTACCAGCCCCGGCCAGACAACCATAACGCCCATACACTCAGTCGACTTCCACTAGAGACTCCCAAAGAAATGACGGATGAGCTAACAGAAAATGTACTTTCGCTTCAACAGCTCGATGACGCACATCATCTTTCATCACAAGTAATCCGTCAGCTGATTGCGAAAGATGAAGTCTTCAGTACTGTGAAGTCCTACATATTTCAAGGTTGGCCACGGGAGAGGAAAGCCTCTGATCCACGAATGCAAGCGCATTTTGCGAGAAGGCTAGATATGACCTCGGTCCAGGCCCTATCTACTGGGGACACTGCTTCATCGCTCATGAGTCTGCTCGGGACCAGATCATGCCGTTTTTGCACGAGACACACCAAGGGGCGTCAGCAATGAGGTCCGTCGCACGTACCATAGTGTGGTGACCTAGACTTCACGGTAAGATTGAGCGTCTGGTGAGCAATTGTCACCCCTTTGTACAAGCAAGGTCAATGCCGCCAACGAAGACTCTTGTTAATTAGCCTTCGACTCAAGAGAACTGGTCACACATGTTCATTTGGATCTCGCTGGTCCACCAAACGGTGCTATGATCTTGGTCGCAGTGCATTCACACTAAAAGTATAGATGCAATCGCTATGCAGCACGCCACAACCGAGTCCCCTATCACGGCACTACGCGCTTTTTCAGCCGATTTGGCATATTAAGAACAATCGTGAGTGACAACTGCACGCAGTCCACTTCCGAAGCGGTTGAAATGTTCCTAGCAAACAATAACGTGAAGCAACTGCGAGCAGCGCCGTACCATCCACAGTCGAACGGCCGTGTGGAGAGTCTCGTAAGCACCATCAAGGAGGGTCTTAAACTGCAGACTGGTAGTTTGCGCGTCTCTCAAAGTTGCTATTCAACTACCGTAGGATACTTCTAGAATACCAAATCCACCCCCGCCTGAATACCTGCCTCTTGTATCTTTTCCACTCTGTTCCGAGGAAAATAGTGATAGCAAGCTTTGCCCTGGTGACTCCGTCTAGGCACGCAACTTCGGCGAAGATGAAATATGGCTTCAGGGAACTATTGAAAAAAAGAAATAGCTGGTTCTTGCATGGTCACGGTCAAGACGTCAGCAGGTGAGCTGAAGCGGCACATGAACCGAATTCGTCCACGAGAGAGCACAGGACCTGCGGCACCGGTAAACAAGACATCTGAACCACCCGAGCAAGATGCTGCCTCATCAACGAAGATTGACGTAGCGGAAGACGAGGCCGTCCAAGCTCTTCGGCGGTCGACAAGAACCAAGCTGCCTCTCAGACAGCATCATCGTTTCCGCGTGTTCTCTGGAGACATTCTGACGTTGACAACAAAGAGTCTTGTGAGCGGACACGCGAGCCAGATCAAACCTGATGGACTCAGCGATCAGCCGATGTCTTGTCGTTGCAATGAACTCACAATGTTGTAAATAGTTCTACATAGGTTTATTGGTCTTACCGATTTGCAACATGTAGTTATAAAAGTATGACAAAATAAATTATCCACTTAAAAGAAATCAATTGATTATACTGTGTAATGCGTATTGAAAGACCCCAGGCCATGGGCAACATTGCGAGACATTCCGTTTTAGCTTCATTGCGAGGCCCCAAGTGGTGTCTAAACGTTAATGAGGTTAAAGTTAACATCATATCGTCGATCCTATTACCATGAGCGTTTGTGAAGATTGTTTGACCTCAATGGCCTCGGTGTAAAGAGAAATGCTGAATTTAAAGGGGCTAACACTATATGGTAAAAGAAAATCTTCTGGGGATTAATAGTATTTATGGAAATATTGAAATTAAAATTTTGGCAAGTGCTATGTCACTCCCCAGTTATTACGGCCCTTCGGAATATTAGGGTTTTTTCCCGTCAATAATATACTTAAGTAAAAACTAATTTTTTTTCGCAAAAGTAGTTTCGAGGATTGATTGCAAGGAAATATTTTGGCCCTATGAATACAAATTATAGGTTCTTGAGTTCCTGATTAGTAATAATTAATGTTTTATTATTGTAGTCGGACATTATTCTAGGATTATTAGGATTTGTGCAGTTGTTCGTCCGAATTCAATTTTTTACAAACGTTTACTCATAACTTCCCAGAGACAGCGCAAGAAGCGAATGTTCCGAAATGTGGGGATGAGACCGCCAGTATACGGCACTGTTCACATTTCCGATCTGCATTCTTAGACACTAGACACCCCATCAAGGCAGCCTATACGTTCTGCTTGGTAAGCCCCATAAATACACATTTGATATTTTTGAAACGAAAATATAAACTATAAAAAATAAATAAATTAAAAAAAAAATTTCTAGAAAACTGTAGCCCACAACCCTACATACAAAGCTGCTCCGGGGGCAGCACTCAGGCCACCACATGAACACGCGGGGATGCAGGTCGGCTAAATATAGGATGTGGGCCAAAGCTAATTGCGAGCGAGCGCTCTATTCTCAGGGTGCAGCGTTCCCCCCTCAACGACCCCGGTTCGTGGAGATGGCTGCGAGCTCCTCCGCCAGCGCTCGGGCTACCGACGACAGAAGAACCCGTCAGGCATTCCTCGTCGCTTGCTCTTGAACCACTCCCGCTTTTTTCTCTCTCTTTTTCTGGGGGTTGTACAACGTCAGCAAGGTCGGCCTCAACGCTGCCGCCGTTCTGGCAAACACGATGCTTTAGAGGGGGAAGGGTCGCTTCGCTACAGAATACTACCACAGTTTTTTTTATTTTCTTTATTTTTCATCCTCGTTACTCGTGGGTGTTCGTCGCCCTGACTCTGATCTTGGGACGCTCTTCCGGCTAGAAGGCCTGAGTCTGGACTTTGTTACAGCGTTTGGGTGGACGAGGGTGTTTACGTCTTCTCGGGCCAATCACGCAATGTTTTGCTGAGCGCGGTGTTTTTTTTTTTGTTTTTTTTGTGCTTTTTCTTTGTGTGTTTAAAATTGCGTAACTTATTTTTTTATTCTAATTTACCTTCTTTTTTTTTTTGCGGGGGGGGGGGGGGCGGGTTGTAATATTGTTTGGAGAGCGCGCGCCAAAAACGATAGTGCTGTTGTGGACATGGGGAGTGCTCCTCGCTTGTTTGTGGCTATCTGGGTTCTATCTGGGGCAACAAAAGAAAGGCAAAAGAACGACATCGAAGACGTATCACCGGTCGCACATGGCTGTTGGCAACAATATTTGATTCTTTTTTATCTCTTCCTTACAACTTGTGTAATATTGGGGAGGGGGGCGGTGGGGGAGGGGGGCACCCTTAGACAATAATATCTGCCCTTTAAGCTGTTGGAAGTAGGATCTCCTTGCCATACAGGTACTGCCAGTGTCGCAACTATGAAACCGACTTCGGACTTTCCTCGCCTTGCATTGCGTCTCGAACTTTCCCACCTGAGTCAGTTCTTTAAAACGTGCTACGCCTAATCCTCCTTTGCGTGGAAAACTGGTAACTCTTCTTTTCAACATGTCATCTTTCATCACCACGAAAAAAAAAACTACCTGTACTAAAAATTAAAAAAAAAACGGGTAGGTTGTGTATATGGCACGAACGCAGGTTTTAGGCGTGAGAACTTCTACGTACCGAATCTACTGAAATAAAACGCATGTATCAAACGTACAAAAAAAAAAAGAAATGTTACGCAAAAAATGCAAACCTGAATGAACTGAAAAGAATTTATTTGTTAGTCACGAAATCAATCGAAAGAAACAAATATTCAAACATGATATAAACGTATACTACTGAACGACACACGAGGAACCGAACGCTACAAATGTCAAGACAAAAGGCGAGCGTATTCAATCAGAAGCCGCACGGGCCATCGAAACAAGTGCAGATCGAAACGCGAGTTAGATTTGATCTTCGGAGACGAAACTCATCAATAAGCACACGCGATTGATTTCATGACGATAATAGGAGAAAGATGAAATATATCGTAGAGTTAGAGCGGTCATGTGGCCTCGCGCCTCCCCGAGCGCCGGCAAAAGAGTTATTAGAGAGTTCTGGAATATAGGGCCTCAATGTGTGGGTTCCCTTAAGAAATCTGGGGATATAAACGCAACAAGATTGACGTCGACGGCTTATACAGGGTGCCCCGAATAGCGTTTAGGCTCTTTAAACCGACCGCAAAATTCGGTTTCTTAACTTATCGCGCTACAATTTTGTGCAGCCTTGCCCACAGATGGTGTATTTTCTTTTTTTTTGTAAAATTTGCAAAGAGCGAACTTACCTGAGAAAAAAGTAAAGAAAGAAAAAGGCTTATCTCCTATGGAAATGCAGCGAAGCCACCGGTCTTCAAACAATAGGGCTTCCTATTGTTTGAAGACCGGTGGCTTATTTGCCACCGGTCTTGTGCAGTTGCGTTTGTCAACGCCTTATTTTGGCTATTCGATTCAAATCTATTATACTGGGAAGGCGAGCGCGTGCGGCGCGTAGACCTACATTCGCGATGTAGGCACGTGAAACGTGGAGCCCTTGGGAAGATCATAGCGGCACAGCGCAGCACTGAGCTAGATTTTAGATGCCATAGTTCTTCCCAGAAGTGGCGCGCGGCACGTGTCTCGAGCATTTCCACAACAATGAATGGCGCCACTTTTCCCAGTATAGAGGGGCTTTACGGCTATGGGGCAGAGCCGCATATGTAGAGAGTTTGAGTCAATGGGAGGCGCTGGGCAGTAGCCAGGGTCGTGCGGCAGACTCGGAAAGAGGGCTTGTCGTCGCTCTCTTGACCAACCAGAAGCCGAAAAGAATCCTCTAGCGGTGGTAGCGAGAAACAGTTCTGATCAAAGGTCTATGTTCGTAAATGGTTTTAATAAGCGCGTAAGAGTGAAGTGTAGTAACTCTTTGTGGTTGAAAATAGGGTGCACGTGTTGTTTTGATCATGATCATGCAGAAAGATGTAAGAAACGAATGCGCCACTCAACTCTGTTTTGCTCGGACAGAGTGTGACCGCTCGGACGGCAGATTCCCGGCCCTCGGCGCTTGGCGTAAGAATTATGTCGATCGTTCCGCTAGTCGCACTCTTCCACCATCATTTTGGATGAGCGTGATTGAAACATCACGTGTACCATATTTTCAGTCATCGAGAGTTACTCCAATGCAGTTATCAGGTTTGTTTCTCGCGACCACCACCAGGGTATTATTTCCGGCTTCTGGTTGGTCACATTCAAATTTCTGAAGACGCCCTGGAACACGCCCAGCCCGCTTTCGGCCAATGGCGCCTCCTCATTTGTCTCCTATACTTCCCAACGAATGGCCAAACTCTCTACATATACGGCTCTGACATGGGGCAGCAGTAGAGGCGCACCTGGCGACGAGATGCTTTGATTGCGCCACCTCGCGGGCGCCCTGCTGTGACGATGCGGCTAGGATGCGAGCAGACGACGCGCTATGTCAAAGCACGGAGTGGCTATGCAAGTTCGCATCTCTGCCGATTAAAAGCTGATTATTTATTAAAGAAACGTGTTGGGCGTTTTTGTGAGCGATCAATGTAACGAATCAAAGTGCTTCGAAGTTGCTTTTTATATTGAAATAAAAACTTCGAAATATTCCAAAACAAGCCTCGAGTTTTACATTAGAGATTGCGCGGCGTGAGTCAGGGCTATTCACAGCCTCTCTGATTCTTGCTTTTTTAGTATCTGTGGAGGCCGCTGTACAAAATGGTTTTGAATTCACCAGAGTGAATGACGTACTGTCTTCTTAATTGTGCACGCGCGCACAGTTGTGTTGCAAAGCGCCGCACACTTGTTTTAGCTACACTGATCGTGCCGATACCGACGCTTGTACCCAAGTGTGACTCCTCAGTTGCTGACGAGCAAATGCTCGTCAGCAACTCTTTTATATCGCGACTTCTGCTCAGAAGAAAAGCAGAAATTTTCCCAAGTTTTCAAATTGCCGGACATGGCTCGGCAAATTGAGGCGATTGAACAATTTCTTCTATCAAATGTTTACTAATAAATGTTCATAAATTAAAAATCGCTCGCTGCGCATCACGCATTATGCGCATTCGGGTTCACAAAATTAAACTCACAAAAACTAGCAATTCATAGGTGTATACGTCGTTTTTTTGGGACGCTGTAGCGTCAGAGACTTACTAGATTTAAGAACTCGATCGCGAGGGGGTCTCCCAGATTTCGGGTCGACCAGGTGAATAAGCAGGGATATATTTGAAACAAATTCGGAAGCCGCCAACCGCTTCTTCCTTCCAGTGATTTTGAGGTAATATTTGTTCACCGGTTTACAAAATTTGGAAAGGAATCAACTTAAATGTAAAACAGACAAGCAGTCACAGAACCGATTAGAACAAACAGCATACATGAAGGCGCTTTCACTGAAGTGTTTACTTCACACGCGATACGTTCTCACGTGTGAAGTAATGTAAAGTGAAGTAGTAGCCCAGGCACGTGCGGCAAGCGTACGCCTGCATGGGTCACTTAGCACCATTAATTCTTTGAAACTTCACATAATATAAGTTTATACGCTCGCAGGTTGAGACTGATGACCACTAAGAAATAACTCCTATTTGCGGTGAGAAGCTCGCTAGGGGCGCTTCTGTTTTCCTCTCTATAGGTCGTGTACCTGCTACCCACGCGGTCATGTGTTAATTTTCATAGTGCATAGAAGCTTGGCGTTGCACGTGGTTGCACCAGCAGAGGAAGGTGAAGTGTCCTCACTCTGGGCCTGGGTTGAGAAAACTTCCACCAGGCGGGAATACTCAAACTTCTCGCCGCGAATAGACCGATCTCACCAAGCGTTCCACGCATGCGTGACGCCGCCATAACTGTAGTTCGCAGGAGGCAGACGCCAGTTCACGAGACAGCTCGTGCCGCCTCGTGCTCTGCTCGCGCAGACCTCCAGCAGGGTTGTCGCGCGTGCAGAAAGACTGCAGCTCCCACGATGCATGTCGGCAGCGGTGGCGTACTCAAACTAGCTATTGAGATCTGTCTATTGGTTGCCATGCGGCGCACAACGCTCGATGGTTTTGAAACCTTGTGTCGTTGCTGTTGTTTCTGTCGCAGTCGAACGCAACCATTTATGAAACAAGACATAAATGGCGAGACAAATGCACGACTGAAGGCGTGGCGCGTCATACGACGCGGCAGATAGATGGCCAAATCCGACCACACTGAATCCTTTCCAAATCAGTCACTTTTCCGGGCGTTTTGCGCGCATGTATCTCGCCTGCATACAAAACCAACCGAAGATTTTCGCAGTATGCAAAAACATTACCAGGCTAATTTCGCAAAACGAGGCCACATGTAAATCGAAGATAGGGTTTCTTAAAACGTAAATTTGCAAATCTCGTAGAAAAAAAACAAAAAAAAACACCATGCATGTTTTTTTTTTTACTTTTAATATTTTTTTTTCTAGCTGGTTTTCGCCTTTGCTATAATTGCATTAACTTATAGTGCTATAAGTTTATGCAATTATGTAATCTAACACCCATAGGGGTGAACGGTCCGCATGTTATTGCTCAATAACATGCGGACCGTTCACCCTATGGGTGTCAGAGCGGTGGCAGCTGTTGAAATTCGTTTGCTAAACTGACGTCTAACTCCTGTGTAGTTCAGTTCGTAGATCGCACCACTGGAAATGATGAGGTCCCTGGTTCTGACACCGCGACCAGGCGGATTTCTTCAGTCGCGCACCAGTCACCTAGCTGTGTTTGTCCTTTGTACCCCCTGTTCGCCTTTTTCATGGTTTATTACCGTTATTCTTGTCGAGCTCGTCCACCTTCGCATTAATTGTATTAAAGGAGCGATGAAAAAATGTTAGCACTTCGCGCAAATACCACTTAGAACGTATCCTGGATGTTAATGGCATCTGAATCACGCGTTCGTTTTTCACCGCATGCATTTTAAGTCGCGGAAAAAAATAAGGTACAACGAGCAGCGTACACCCCCTCCACTCGCAGCCAGAAGAAGCGGCCACGTGATCTGGAGCCGATTATATGCCGCCAATGTTGATCATAGCCACGCGCTGGGGTTGGCAAGGCACTGGACACGCGATGAGTTCCAGACATTGTTATGGTTCGGCTATTGCCGTCATTGGAGCGTTTGGACAGGGGCCACTACCCCAATGCTTGACGAGCTATTTGAGCCCCAATCGAGTGCTGACGGAATTCTCCAGTTCAGTATATGAGCCGCATTCATGTATCGCCACTGGGGGATTATGCCGACATTAGAGAGTTTTAGTAGATCGTTTTCAAAGACCCGCTACCGCTACGGGCGCGCGCTTCAGAGCATGCATCAAAGTGCCAGCGCGGGCTCCCAATAGAAACAGCGGTGCCTGAAAACACGGTCTGCTAAAACTCTCTACTGTGACCCCACGCTACGTCATCAAGTATTGCGAAGGAGAGACTGAAATAAAACGCCCACCTATATCCTTGAAATAACACCTAAAAAAAACGGTTTCTTGGTCAATGGCGCTGCGTGCGAGTACACTTGAGTCTCACTAGTGCCAATAAACTCGTGTAAAGTGATAAACATTCCAATTGAATATCGTTGCACTGCCCCTTCAACGTGAAATCGAAAATAGTCCTTTAGCGAAATAGCAAAAATACACTGTAAATACCCTCTTTCCTTTATAGTTTTTTTTTTTCGAAAATAGCGTGGCATATTTTTTCGTGTTCAAACTTCCGCCCGGCTTCCCAATCTTTTTTTTCTCGCAATTGTGTTTTTTAGGGTTACTGCACAAGCTAGGCTTCACAGTAACCAACCACACTTGAGCCATATTGTTGCTCAAAATGATTGTCGCAATATAATGTGAAGCCTTAAGGTACGTTTATACGAAAACATAACGTCGACGGGCGCGGCGTAGCGCAGCGCACACAGATACAGATTGGTCGCAGATATCGAGTTCCTCTTTTTCTTTCTCCACAAACGTTAAAACATTCCGCGAGAGAGCAACAGAAACGACATCGCCCGAACTTCGGAACTCCGTGTACAAAGCTCAGGAGGCCGCAGTTCCGACCACTTTGCACTACGCGTCCCACATGGCGGCACCCGCAAGATCGACACTCTATATTCTACAAAGTTCCAATGTTCCCGACGTAGGCCTGCGGCTCATAGTGCAAACTTCAGTTCCTACTACAAGAAAAAAGAAAACGAGGGCGCAACAAAAAACGTAATACAATTGCGAGCATTTTTTTTCTTCTTTTCTTGTTGCACGAGCGCGGTCGGTAGTTTTCCACGCAACGTGCCAGCGCGGATGTTTTCTTTTTTTTAACATGAGATAACATTTGTTCCGAAGCGAATAATTTTTTCACGGGGCTTCGTTCCCGTGTTCTACAGACGCTTTGCAGCAGATGTGCATGGGCGCCGCCATGACCGACCTTTAATGTTTGTTTCCTCTTATTACGTTTAGTTCAGTTCATCATGACCACAGCATTGCAGTTTACTGCCATTTTAGATTCTACTGTCTCCTCCTCCCCAGCATTGGCCTTTGTCATACCCAGCTCGGAATCTGGGCACGAGAAGAGAAGCTCAGCGTGTGTAAAGCGTCCGTAAGCGCCGAGCACCACTTTCACATTCAATTTCAAAACTGTATACGACTGAAATTCGTCTTCGCCGAGCAATCAACTCACAAGGTGGGGATCAAAGATTGCGCATGTCTTCTCCTAGGAGATCTACCAATTAGCGCCTGTTCTGTCCTATTCCTTGTCTATGTCTCTTTCGCTCTATTTTTGTTTTTTGCTTTGGTACTCGAATCAAAAGTAATTTACAGCGTTCTTGGAGAAGGGAGGGGGGGGGGGGTGTATGTTTATACAGCCGGAACTTAGTCTGCCTCAATGGGCGACTTGTCTCTCAGCTGTAGACGAGCAATTCAGCCAGTGCAGTACGACCGATAGCCTGGGGTCTTTAACGTGCATCACGCAGTTGTGATACACAACCACACGCCGGTACGATGTTCATCCATTACAGCGTCCTAAATCGTTTGCGTCCTGCTTTGGCTAACGTCAGCACCAGCAGAAGAAAAAAAAACATTTGTTCATATTGTAAAGCAAATCGTATTGGAACTTTACTGCATAAAATGCAAGATCGTTTGATTCTACGGTATGAATTTCTCTAACTTTATTCGTGTCGCTGCTAATTTATGGTACTTAAAAAGTATGCGAAATCTGTACATAAAAAGCCCGAAAAATTGAGGTTTCCATTAATAAATGAGTCGATATCTAATTGACTCTCGTCGAAAGCAAAGGCATTCGGCTGAACAAAAAAAATATTCCGGATACTAGCACAAAGCGAAAGAATAAGGAACGAGTCGTAGACGACGTAACTATAAACAAAGTTTTAAGGTTACCTTCCCACGAATTCCGCTCCGACAGCTCTGCCCCGTCAACTTCCTCGTAACGCAGCACCAGAAAAAAGAAAAAAAGACTTTTCGGATATTTGAGCACAAAGCGCGTGTAATGGTATTTATTTTCCGCGAGACTACTTCGGCACGAGTTCGCCTTTTCCTGTCTATCGTGTCAAGGAAGACAGTGATGAACTGTCGGACACGTATTCAGTAACGTGTATGATGTAAGCGAAAATTATCAACAGCGCTATAGGCGGGCGAAGGACGAGTAGATCTACACAAACAGGGGACTCTGTCTGTGTGCATCTAATCGTCCTTCGTCCGTTTTCGCTGTTTTGAATTTCGCAATGCAGTACCAACTCGTCCAAGTTTTAACGATACTATGATGCAAACGAATGTCCCTGCCGACAAATGTGCCGTATCACTTCAAACCCTGGAAAATTTAGCAATCTTGAGGTAAAGACGAAATGTTTTATTGTATCTTTAGCATTTTTCTTTAGAAAATTCGCCTACTTTCAGCTTATATATCCGGAGTTACTCGCTTAGAACCCGTAGTTTGTACGGTGCCCTCATAACAAACGTCACAGGATCATGGAAAAATAGCGCCATTGCCTACCCTGCCTGCTAGCCGGGCACAAACAGATATATACATATACTAACATACAGACGACCAAAACTTCTCGAGGCGTTCGGTTTTTGTTGTAGTGACAATCACCATTTCGGTCCTTCGAAATTTTTGAAGCCTCGAAAGGGTCATTCTGAGCCAGTCGCGCCAAGGTCGCGATGGAAAGTCGTCGCACTGAAAGCGTTCCTTGCCAATGCAATCGTCTTTAGCGCTGCGCACGCCATCCACTTACCGATCATGCTTATCTCCCCAGATCTCTCGCAATGATAGTAGAGAGTTTTAGCAGATCGTTCCGATGACTCCGCATAACGATACCCGATACTCTGCCTCCGCCTTTGCGCTTACATATATAGTATCGTTATCGGGGGTATCGGAGGTATCAGAACGATCTACTAAAACTCCCTATTGTTCGTCTTGCGTATTTCAAGGTACGGTTCCACGCCGCCAACCAGTGGCGCCGCACGTGGTGGCGGTGCAAAGTTGTGCGCTTGTTTCGCCGGGATGAGGATGACAAAAGTTCGCTACTATACAAGAAATGAGTTCGTAAAGCAGCCTGTCGGAGATAAGCGCCACTTTCCCAGCATCAGGTGGCTTTACTCATAACCATACATTCCAATTCCAATTGTGAGAACGCCTTAGAACACGTTACAGTACTGCTACACACCAATCCCCGGCTCTGACGTCACTTCGTTGCGGTGGCGCTGTTGTCGGCGTGGCGCATGCGCAAACGGTTCACTTAACGCGAATCTGATTTTTTGCGCTGACGCAGTGCCCGCACCTTGTTTGGACAAGCACGGACTAGTTTGTAAACGAAGTGTTTTCTATAACGTGCCTATTTTTAACGTCTCAACTTTCGCAGAAACCGCTGCAGCTGGTTGGTGACTGTGGCTGCATACTCTAACCAACCACTTCAAATGCTGTAACTGTAAGTATAGTAGGCGACGCTTTTATCCGAAAGGTAAAAAAGAAAATCACGAACAAATAAACCAGCGAGTTTTTATATTTTAACGGAACGGTCCGCCGTAGCTATTATACGCTTACAAATATAGTTCGTATATAATATTTGTAACTATTAAAAACCACTGTTTCCACCCACGTAAAGAAAAATCTATATACGCCCCAATAATAAAACAAATAACGGAGAGTCGAAAACGCTAAAATAAAACGTAAGTCACTTTTTTTTCTTTTTCTAGTTTACGCTCTACGCGCCCCAGCTCAGCAGCTGCCGAAATCAGCGTGGCCACATCCTCCTCAAAACAACAACCCACAATCCTCGTCTAAATTTGGACCATCCTCTCCTAACCCACATTTCGGTGAGAGTGAGCGGGTCGCTCCGAGAATCCCACCTCAAGAGCCTTCCAAATGCATGCGACGCTCCGTCGCGGATTCCTACGCGGATTTCTTCAACGAACAAACACAGCCCCACATAGCATCTTGAACGTTATAAAAAAATAAAATATTGTACGGAGCGTGTTTACAACATGCTGTTGAAAAAATACTTTGCCATCGCGAATTATTATCGTCCTCCCGCCGCTGCCCACGCGAGTTGCTGTCAGACAGGCGGCGAGTTCGTGAAATCACTACTGCGTGATGCACGTGCAAAAGACTCCGGGATGGCGACCATATAACGCACTCACCAAAAGCGTACTTCCACAGGCAGCCCTCCTTCCTTACTTCAAGTAATTTTGTAATCATCCGAATGTAATTATTAGGAAGTAATTACGAGAGTAATCAGACTATGTATTGAAGTACTAATTCCTTGAAACGGTTACTGATTTTTTCCCCTTTCTTTTTCTTCTTTTTCTACATCCTACCAACAAAGCCTCCGACCAAATCTACAATAGAAGGATGGATTACCGAAATTGGTGGATTAAGAAGAAAAGTGGACTATAATTCGGTAATTCTAATCTAATCACGGACGTTACGAAAGACCCGTCTTCAGGCGGGCCTTAATATTCTGTTGTTTTCGAAAAATCCGTTCAAGAAAAGTAATTGTTACTTCTTTCTTTTGTTAAGCAATGTTCAATTACTGCTTTTTTACCAGTATTCGAGTAATCTAACTGGATACTTTTTTTAACCAAGAGTAATCGTAATTGTAATGGATTACTTTTTTTTCTTCTCGAGTTCAACGTCGTGTACGAGACTGATTTCAAGATGCATACCTCTAGCCCTCCAGCATCCATACAGCATATACTCCATTTTACCTTAGGACAGACCAATTACGAGCCAATCCCAGCCAATCCAGCGATGTGAACGCATCACGCGAATACGGGCCCCACGCCTTGAAGCACCAATCTCCAGGGTCACGTGACACTCACGCTTCATCGGATTGGCTCCACTGGCTCGTCAGCGTTCTGTGCGGTTCATCGCAAGTATACAACAAATAAAATTGCTTACTTTCTTTATATCTTATTGTGTTGGATATTGGAACGTAAATTTGTATGCCCTCCCCCACTGCGATTTCCTGTGGACCCTGAGCGCTTCGGAACAAATAAATGCATTGTATCGACGTCCCAAACGTCTAGCAGCTCAATGTCACCACACAAGTCAATTCCTCCGAGTAGAATCTAGTTCGCTATAGGCCAACACGCCAATCTCTAGGGGCGTTTTAACGATGCATGCTCGAATAATGCATCGAAACCTCATCACCAGGGAGTAAATCCTTCCGATAACCGCGATAACGTTACCCGATAATCCCCCGGCGCCTTTGAGCATGTATAATATCGTTATCGGGTACCGTTATCGGAGTTATAGGAACGCTTCGCTAAAACTATCTGCTACCCTAGTGAAAACAATATTATGAAATCACGTGTCCAGTAACCATACGAGCACGCATAAAAGCATAAAAATAAGACTTATATGCCCCCTATATATACGCCTTACGAAGTTTATGCAAGTTCAGATATTTTTTACCGAACCAACTCCGATGAAATCTTGCCGCGTTCAATAGGGTACCTGAGCGTGATGTATACAGGGTAAGCGTACTCACGTTCAGGGCTGTCCGCCGTACCAACGAAAGAGCGAGTCGGCGTCCGGAGCTCGAGAGCGAGCACGGGATATCCAATGGTCGGCGAGCGAAGCGCTGCAGTCCCCGTTTTGTCCCGCGAACGGTGTGTGAGAGAATGCGATATGCCATTCGCGCGGCGAGCGGTCTTTCCCTCTGCCAGCGCTGACAGCGCCGCTTAGTTCCCGCAGCGTCCGCCAACATGGCGCTGCTCGCTCTCGCGGCGCGGAAGAGGCCTCACGGACGAGTGATGAATGGCAACATACCGCGCGAAGCAGAAAAGCAACAAAAAAAAAAAAAACGCACAAAAACGTTTGCTTCTAGAGAGATGATAATTCAACCGCGTATGGTTAAAATAAGTAGTGTTATGATTTTCTTTTACGGGGAAGGTGTCACGGACTTTTAGTAGATCGCACGTTAGAGCTTTGAGTTTGGAAGCCGGAGCGATCGTGCGTTCACTTTGAAGCATGGATACAGCACGCGCCCGCTAGGCTTGATATCCGCAGCGTGCGGTCTACGAAAACTCTCTAATAGCAACAGTAATGCAATGCATTACCGCGTGCTTCGTTTGCATAAAGTACTTAATAATGAAGTTTTACAACGTTGTCGTTCGGTTAACCGTACAGGTGCACCTGCACTGTTTTGCGGGAACCTGCACGCGTAGCCGATGTTCAGATATCGGGTGCAAATAATTCGCCTACTTCTGAAAAAGCTCTTCTACAAAAGCATTGTAGAAAAGAATGCGGCTGAGATTCATAAACAAAAGAAAACAATATTCCATATTTCCCCAAAACAGTTTGCAATTTCAATAAGAAGTCATTTCATTAACGTTCCAAAAAGAAATTATTTAAGTAAATCTAGAGCTCTGTTTCGATCAGACTTGTGCGTAACGCGTTACAAGTAATGGATTACTTGTAATCGATGACATTTTACTGTAATTTTGTAACGCTTCAATTACTTCCTTTGAGGAGTAACGATCCTTGTAATTGAATTACTCTTTTGCTGTAACTGATGACAAAAATAACCATTACACTTTTTTTCAATTTTTCTTTTTTTTTTGGGGGGGGGGGGGAGTTGTTAGATGTGCTGGAGTCGCTCAGCTCTTAGCAACGGTCAATTTTTTTTTCTTTTTAGAAATCACTAATTATGGGATTTCGAGGATTAGTAGGCCACTTCCCTCTGCTTCGTTCCCTTGGTACATTTTTTTTTTTTTGGTACACGGGAGATTACGTTCGGAAAGCGCACATGAAGGCTCCCTATGAAAAATGCCCTTATCTAGCCTCTTGTGAGTAATATATATAACCAGTGCTCTTTTGCTCTTTTTAATTTTAATTTTTATTTTTTCACGGGAGGGATTGGATGCGTTGGCGTCACTCACTCAGCTCTAAGCAAAAACGGTCAAGGCTTCTTTCTTCGGAACAACTGAGCGCGAGACTCCAGAGATTACTGCTAGCGTAATAATACAAAAAAAAAGTTGAATGAAAAGTAACATGGGAAGTAATCGATTACTTTAGAGTAATTTTTTGATTACTTTTTTGAGGCTGTAAGTGTAATTGTAATCGGTTACTTTTAACAGTGAAGCAATTGTAATTGTAATTCTTTTTTCAGTAACGTGTACTGAAACTTGTCATATCAGATATTCCACAACTGGTTTTTTTGTTTTTTTAATGTAAAGTTTTTTAAGAATTACAAAAAGACAGTCCGGAGACACAAGAAAGCATTCAGATTCCCAGGAGCGAAGTCTTTTAGCTTCGGCTTTGAATAAAACCTATAAATGACGTCAAAACGCGAACCCTGCCAACAACGCCGCCACCGAAATTTGTCACGCCCTGTCTCCGCCGCCGTATTTATTTATTAAAATTTATGCGGTCGTTCCCTTTAAAATGTTATATAGAGACGCGCTTTTCAGTAAGTTTGGGAGCAGGATAAGGCAGAAATGCTTTCAGAAGTATTTGGAAATACAACTACTGTGATGCATGGCATAAAGAGCTGAAATACTGATAATGGAATGCATTTATAAAAAATGTTTCACGATACGTACCAGAAATGCATTTAAAAAATAGAAACCTATTTGCAAATACAAAGCAGAAAAAAAATGTTGGTGGGGCTGAAATACACACACTGAAATACATCGTTATAAAAACATTATTTTGGATGTTTTCGTGGACCCCTTAGAGCGTACGAAGAAGAAAAAGAAGCATGCACTAGAATACGAGATTTTGTTTTTAAACCAGCAAGCGAGTTATCACTGTGTGCTGTAGCCTGAATTAAGCTCAAATAAAAAATACCGAAAAATTAACGTCTTGTATTTTGGAGAAGTTGCAAGGGAAGGAAGTAGTAAAGTAGGTAGTTGAGCTAGATCTAGTCATGTATAAGGGAAGCAAGCATTTTTTTTTTTTTTACCGTGGCTCGAGCGCGGTTTTATTTCGGCATCTCTTATCTTTCTGAGACGAAGTCCCAGTGACATCTAAACCAGTTTTGTGTTCTCTCAAACGGCCTCGAGACGTCACTATGAATATGTCCAATCCGGACGCCTCTTTCAGCATGGACCTTAAAATGTCACCGTAGAATGAACTTCAAGGAACTTGTATCCTTTTATCTGTTAGTTTGGCGCGCCGACAGCGCCTTCAACGTTTGCAATCGACTAGAATAGTCGTGCACCTAAAGTGTAAGAAAACATTTGTTAACTTTTGCACAACAAAGAAGTCATGTGCGGTCAGAGGTACAAAACGTTCCTGTCGAAACTTGGCCTTGATCTTCTGTGTAAAGGTCAAGAATTATTTTAAAATTGAAACAGAATACATGAGCCCCAATAGTATCGCGATACCAAGAACACACCCGAAAATGTATTTCCATACAGAAATACAAAATACAGTTGAAAAATTGTATCGCGATACAGAAATATAAATGCTTAACGTATTTCTGAAATAGCACATCAATACGTTTGTGTCGCGCTACTGCCGAGCCCTGCTTGAGAGGTGTGTCAAGCGTCCGGGACTTATTGCGACTGCGTGGGGTAACGACAATTATATTTCTAACGGGTTTGGACTGCCTTAAAGGGACACTGACAGGGTATTTATGCTTTCCAAGATTTTTATTTGCACGTGACATACGAGAGCCTAACTACCCAGAGCACAGTTTGGGGCTTGAAATTCGTTTTCTCTCCGCCCGAAAAACGCCGATCAAGAACTGGCCGGTTTCAGTCGCGCTCACTCTTTCCTCCGGGGCCACGTGCCATTTTTTATGGTTTAGACACAACCACTCAAGATAATCGAAGTCGCGGGTTATTGAAAGCACACTCACAATACTAAAAATCAACAAAAAATCTCATACCCATTTTGTTTTTTGGTGGCTTCTATGAAGCTGCAAATACGTTGATAAAAAAAAATTGCACAGCCACGTGACTTCCAGTAACTTTCTCCTCCTCTATATTAGGAAGTTTTCGTAGATCGTTTTGGCCGTCCCGCAACGCTCTCTGCACCCTTCTACGATACCCGGAACTCTACTGCCGATGTCATCGGCGCGCAGGCGCAGTAGCGGCTTGTTCGTTGCCGAAGGCTTAGCGGAGGAACACTCGGTCTACGAAAGCTCCCTATTTCATCTTCCTCCCCAGTCAAGTTTCAGTTTCAGTTTGGAGCAGTTGTGTTATCTGACACCATAATGAATCGCGTGGCAAAAAAATAAACAAAATCTTTTTGGGGGTGTCAGTGTCCCTTTAAAGGGATGGTGAACCGAAATTTGGATTTCAGAAAAACAATTCAGGAGATGTAGGCGGGACGCTACAATCCCTACAACACTACTCGTAAGGCGATATCTCGAATGGACGGCCGTATTTTGAGAAAAGAGGTCGAGATTGATCAAGGCCGACGAGGTGCGTGACGTCAAGATACCTGGTTTCCTCCTCTCTTCGCTTTGCTCCCTCAAGGCGGCGAGGCGGAGAAGATGCGAGGCCGTTCCCTCTCCTTCTCGGAAAAACATGTCGTCAACAAACCTGTCAACTGCGCCTCCTTTTCTTGAAAAATACGGTCATCCGTTAGAGATATCGCTGTATGAGTGATGTTTTGGTGTTTCTGGCATCCCGTTGCACGCTTTTGCCGCGTGTTTTGTGGAATCCAGATTTCGGTTCAGCATCCCTTTAAGGGCTGTTCACGCAGGGGAGTTTGCTCGCGTTTTCTTGCGTTACGTTTTAAGTCATCGAAAATATCCGTTCCTCGAACGTTGCGTTCACGCCTTTAACTGGCTGGCACTCCTAACAGGCACCTGAAAAGAAAAAAATTAATTTCTTTAAACAGCCTGGTTGGTACACGCGTGTGAGAAAATTTAGTTTACGCGAAAAACATAAATCTTTTAGAGCAATATTGGAGCCGCGAGATTTATTTTAAATTCTGCCCCCAAAGTCCATGACGTTAGAGAATGGTCATACACTCTCTCCCCTTCCACGTGATGCCCAAGCCGACCCACCTCTCCTCCACGCGCCCGAAATGCCGAGAGAAAAAAGTGAAAAGGATGTGACTATACCGACTAATCCGTAAGTGTGACGTCATGGGTCCAAACAAACCGTTGCTAGGGTCGTTGTTATGGACAAATACATGTGGCTCGGTTTCGCTACGAAACCCCGACCGTTCAAAAATCAGGAGTAGGATTTAAACTTCTAAAAATCACAGATATAGAAAGCTTGAATGTCATATATGTTTCGACAGAAGTGTGCCGGTAATCGCTCGTTTCTGAAATATTTACGACTGCAACTTCCGGTCCTCAAGATGCCTGCAGCAGACGACGAATGCAGAAGTATGCCGTCTGCCGCACGCCGGCCGCCCAAGTGGGGCCGTCGTTTGCATCGTGTGAATAAAGACGATATTCTGACATCGCATTGGTTTAAAATATAATGAGTTTCAAACACTTGTAAGATTTCATAGTGGGGTGCGATGCAAAATATGGTTTATCGAAAGTCCGGGCGTCGATCGAGATGATCGTCTGCTAAAAGATCGTATTGCACCCGTGAGAAAAGCACTTCAGGCGAACGGCTGAGATCCCAAATTTTGTTTGCGGACTCGCGCTATGCGAGGGTGCTTCGTATACCTGGTTGTAACCATCGCGTGGAGGAAGATTCTTGCAGTTTCTTCAGATTTCCGCAAGACCCCAAAGCGCGAAAGAACTGGATAAAAAACATAAGGTGAGTTTATTACAGATTGTACTCGCATCGCGGGTTTGATGAAGATCGTCACCAAAAGAGCACATCCACAGAATTTGATGTATACAAAGGGGAAAAAAAAGCAAAATACTGCGAAATCGCGATAGACATGCAATTCTTTAATAACCTGACAACCACAATAATAATAACAATAACAAACGACTTACCTCGACGGCGTACGATTTGTTTCTCATGCTGGCCTGCACTACGCCGGTAATGAATGCACTTCAGGTCGTCGTCGTAACTGATCTGCATGACGTGGTTTGATTTTACTGCATTTTCACCCCTCGTAACGAAGCTAAGTTGTTCACAGAAAGAAAAAACGCACATTGCGGAGGCCTCTACGGTTATGGTGATGCACTTGTTTTTGTCGCTCGTTTACCGAGGCCAGCAAATCTATCGTGTCGTCTGCTACCAAAGCAAAGCGGAGTGTAAGACTTCAGAAATGGCTTGCATCGTTGCGATAGGACACTGAGACGACAAGAACATCTTCATAATTAGATATCAAGAAGTTAGGTTGCTTACAAAAAATTGTTTAGTTACTTGTAAGCAAAAACCTAGCCTCATGTGGAGTCTCCATGCATTAGTCCATAGCAACGTCCCTAGCAACCGTTTGTTTGGACCCAGACGCCATGTTGTGACGTCATCACCGTCGGCGTCTCGCGCCATCAATATTGCTCTAATTTATTTCCTTTTTTTTCTTTTTTTTTGCATAAATTTTTTTTTTTTGCCACACGTGTCCCAACGAGACAGTTTAAAATTATCTTTCTGTTTCTTTTCAGGGGCCTTTTAAGATGAAATGCAGGTGTCCCGGCGACTCTCAACGCAAGCAGACGCAAGCTTCCCTAGACACAACGCCACGTGAGCAAACGCGGCGCTGCGTGCACCGGCCTTTACTCCGCACATTTTAACGACCTCTACGTCATTACATCGTTACTAGTAACTTGTCCCGACTAAAGTGCAATAATCGCAGCGCAATACACCCATTTCAAACAGGCGACAAACATAGGCAGACGCCATTCCTTGGGCACGATACGCGTGATTGGATCCGAGAGCCCCCGAATGCTGACGTAGCACTCGTTTCCAATGCGAGCTGAGCAGAGTTCTGGCCGAACGGTGACGCAGTCCTCGTGTCCAATACATGCTCAGAGTACGGGCCAGATTCGATGGTGGACTGGCATAAATGGCGCTGCAGGTCCAAGACGGCGGGCACTTTTGAAAAGGGTCTGATTGCTGCGCCTCGTTCTTTGAGCACCTATCTATACTCTGTTGCACCCTATTAGCGATGTGCGCGGCCAAAAGCGTCGCTGCGGTCAGCTTTCCACGATTGGCCAAACCATGGGCATATGAGCATTGTCAGATTGTCAACTTTGACGGTGTTAGTTCCAGATTGTGATGGCTCCTAGCTTCTACTGTGCTTTTTAAACACACCATCGAACTCGTGGTCACACCCAATGGTAGCAGTAGCCAGAATAACAACTGGTGGCGTCACTGCGAGGCAAATCCCAGTCGTGACGTCACGGAGGGAAGCCATAAGAGGGCGCCACCGAAACATATCGGCATCGGCTAAAGCCCCTCGATGTGTTTACGTGTCTTGCAAGTAGCGTCAAATGCGCGAGCGCACGAGGCCCATGTCTCGAGCGGCCCTTGGAAGCAAATGGCGGCGCAGCACTGAAATGAGCGGCCCTTGGAAGCGAATGGCGGCGGAGCATCCGCTCGTGGCACGTGTTTTCGCGCGTTTCCACAACAATGTTTGGCGGTACTTGTAAAAAAGGCCTTTATCAAGGGGCTTTAATATCGGCGCTAATAGGTTGAAAGGGCGTGGTATCTTCGCGCGCTCGCCCGCCCGATCAACTGCCTTCCTTTGATCACCGGAACCCCCTCTGCGAGTTGTTAGGAGCGAAAGCGTGATCGCGTGGCGAAAGATGTGGTCTATGCGTTTGGCCCAACGAGCGCGTAGCGTCCAACGACAAGAACCGGGAAAAATTATTGCGGACGACTTCTGAAATTCCCTGAAAACAAAATATATAAAGCGAAATATGCATTACGATGCAAATTAATACTCACTTCACCCTCGGGATTATAAACTTTTTTTTTTCTTTATAGGAAGGGGCAGGGGTTTTTCAACCACCTTTGCTGCACCTTGAATTTCTGCCCACCGTTACGAAGGAGTGTAATATTTTCGAAGACTACATATAACAGCGTAAGACCGTACAGCACGTCTTTGAACCAAAAGTTCAATGCAAGAAAAGTATTGAGAAAAAAAAACACATATATTGATTTTTATACCAGAGGAAAATGCAGAGCGTCCAGCAATGTTGCCCACGTCAATCTAGATTCTTGTACACAAAATTGTTAAGCAGCTTGTGTAGTCTGGGTTTAATCATTCCTGTTTTGTATTTTAATTTTGAAGCAAGCGCGCTTCAATGCTTTGGATACCCATATTTTCTTTTTCAGTATGCGTCTCACATCCAATGGAAACAAACGAACATTCACATTGTGAAAAGAATTGCTTCACAAAACAGCGAAAAAAAACTTTGAATTACATAAAAGGGTCTTAGAAGAGGATGTCCCAAAATGTAAGGTCCCCCAAACAGCTGGAGGAATCTTGATCTGGAGGCACAGAGGATCTCCGTATGTGAACTGCGACGTTTCAAGCCGTCTGAAGGCCCCGAGGCGTGGGGCCTTGAATTCTAAAACTGTCTACGGTCAAAGAAACAGGCACGAAAAGCGCGTGGCCTTAGATTGTGATCTCCTTGAGCGATTGATCGCTCCAACAAAATATGTACGTTGCTCTGCCAAGCTTGTGCGACCGTTCGTATGATGACGCTGCAGGCCAGAAGCGAGGCAAAATGCATTCATTTGTCAAGACTGCATCAAGTTCATTTTGATCATACTGAACTGAATTGAACCCGAGACACGTGTTTGGGGTTTGTGTTGTTTCCTCTTACCTCACCTCAAAACTGGACCTGAAGTTCTCACATCAGTTTCAAACTTATTTACTCAGTGACTAGAAGTAAACTTCAAGGGATTGTAGTTTCAGCCTCGTGTGAGTGAACATCACCACATCAGAAGGAAAAGAACCATGTTCACGACTGCAGCTTTTTTTATTTTGTTTTTATAAGGTCAGCAATGAATAGCTGGCCTATTTTAATTTAAGATTGTGACTGGATATGAAAAGGTGATGTCAATTCTAAGCTACAGACTGGATTTTGAGCAATGTAAAATAACCAAAACCCAAACGTAAGCGGTGGACTACAGCACTGTATAAAGTTTTGTCCAGGACTCGCTCAAAGTCAAATAAAAAAATATATTGGCCCGAATCATAAAATATCTTAATCAAACTCATGCTCCAAAATGAATTCTAGATTTCTTTTTTTTTACTTCCAATTATTCTGGATTTTAATTTAAGTTTGACCTCGTGAGGTTGAGACCCCATCAGCTTGCCGATCTTTGCTCCATACTAATTTGACGTTGAGCTAAAGTATGTAAAATCTTTTTTTGTCAGTTTAAAAAAAGCTAGAAAATTACAAAAAAAAGAAACTATACGGTATTCATTGATTCGTGTAGCCCTCACATCGAGAATGAACCTACTACACCTCCATGACTGCAACAAGTCATGCACGCATGCCATCTCAGGCACTCTGCTTATTGCTTCTATACCGGTAACCTACAACCGCGAAGAGTGTTAGCGCCACTCGTATTTCTTTTTATATTTTTTTGGCGTTATACTTCAACCGACCTTATTTTTTCTAACTTTTTGTTTTCATCAAGATTTTTGTTCTTTTTTTTTATTCCCGAAAATTGCTGTTTTCTTTAACGCGCTTTTATATATATATTTTTTTTTTCCGTCGTTTATTTTGTTTTTGCGCGAAGTGTCTTTCGCCCTCCAAGTCGACCGCCGCTGCCACACCCCCACCCACACACATAAAAAAAAAAAAGTGGGAGCCAACAAAATAGGGCTAATAAAATCGGAGATAGGTGGCCCTCGCGCCGGATCCCAAAACGAGGCTTCTTGGCAGCGGTTCAGGCGCCCGGCGCGGTTGTGGCCTCGCCAGGGGATTGAAGAAGAAGAAAAAAATGGGGTCGCAATGAACGACGCCGCGACTCCAGGCTTTGAGCGCAGTGCCGGCTGCATGCGGCGTGCGGGCACGGGAGAGAGCCCAGGCTTCGTTCTCTTTATCTGTTTGGTTTCGAAAGCCACGTGCGAGACCTAGGTCATGGCGAGTGAATGAAGCTGGAGTGCCTATGTTATGTCTGTGTGTGTTTTTTTTTCTCTTTTTTGGTTAGGAGGATGGCTGTTGAGTTGTTGGTGTTCGTACCGCGCCTGAGCGTGTTTGCTGAGAAAATGAGGGAAAGGAGGAGACGAAAGCGCGTGGGAACGTTAGAACCCAGAGCTCTAGTGTGAAAGATTACTGGGTCGACCTAGAGTATGTTGCCCCAGTATCGCAATCGAAAGCGTCCGCTTTTACCGCTCAATTTCAGCTTTGATCGGCCATATTGGCGCCGAAACGTGTACGGTGGAACAAGTTTCAGGGTAAGGAAAATTTCTGTGTACGCCTGTGCGAGTTTTTAGAATCTTACAACGGTCTCAGGTGATGCATGCTCAGCACAAAACAAAGATTACACGACGCAATTATCACTTGGGCCGTCGCAGCCGGTGAGGCGGGACCACAGGGTACCCGTATTACGACATGTCCAAGGACAGGCAAGTTGGGTGCACCTGGCCGTCGAGTACCGTCAGGCACCGGCAGGGCAAGCGCCGCAGGAACTCGCGCTCCCGAAGAAGAAATAGCTCACACTCCGAAAAAGTTACCAGCTCGGCGTCGCAGACGCCATAAAGCGGCCACGTTGCCCGTTGGCAACGCTGCCGCACCTTCGAGGAGCAACGGTTGCGCGACAGGACCAGTTCGGTCAGCGCGATTACAAGGAACGCAAAATTCCCTCGGGGCCGACGACTTCTACAGACATAAGGGTGCACGCACAACAGCGTCAGGGGAGGCACGCGCGGCAGGGCGCCACAAAATCTGCGCCACCGAGCACTGCGCCACCACGTGGACGTTCCTCTCCACTGCGCTGCACTTGCGACACTTCAGCCATTGACGACACCCCGGCGGAAAAGGCGGTCCTTGGTCGATGAGACTTCCCAACCTTTCTCCCACTGGAAGTCACACACTTCTCCAGGCAGGCTATCGTGTGGGAAGGGTGGTCCCATGTACGACGGCCCAAGTCCCTGCAATAGCGCCGGAAACTGGGACGAGTAGAGGATCCCAACAAGACGAGACGCCGGAGCCTCAACAATGTCTTCTTTTGATAGACGGGCGCGGAGCTGCCGGAAAGTCTGAAGAACAGCTCTGCAGAAAGGGGGAACCGTTTCCGAACGGGCGCCAGTGAGGGCGGCTGCGAGCGTTCAAAGTCACCATACAATGTCCCGAGAAAATAAACCGCCATCGGACAAGCCGGGTTGTCCGCGTCATCCAGGATCGTCAAGAGGGTCTTGAAAACTAGGGTCGACGCTGTCAGTCTGATACAAGGCAAGCTCCAGCCACCGCACTCTCGTGGGAGGCTGAGCGCGGGGCGAGCCGCCAAAGCCATAATGTCTGCCCCCCCCCCCCCCCTCCAAAAAAAAAAAAAAGAAGACGATTTGTAAAATACGTATTCGGGGCAAGTTGTGTAAATGGGCATAGTAAAATACGTATTCGAGATAAGTTTAAACTTGATACATTCAGCCGCTTATTTTTTGGTGCCTCAGAATAAAGTTAAAAGCTACAATTAATAGCCTGTCAAATATCAGCGACTAAAAGTATCAAGTTCAAACTTGCCTCGAATACGTATTTTATCTGTCCAATTTAAACAAAAAAAGCAAATCTCTACTTCAAATATGAAAAAAAAAACTGACTTTTTGGGGTCATTTTTGTGATTTATGTTTTTGTACTGGTAATACAGGCTTAAAATTTTAATGCGCGAATTCAACCAGCAAATGTTGTATTTGAGGTAAGTTTCTACTTGATACATCGTTTTTTGCTTTTCTACTTGATGCATCGTTTTGTAGGGAAGCAGAAGCTGCAAGCGCTTGCATGTTGCTTTGCATAAAGCATGCGCGTCACAGGTGTGTATGCGCTACAGGCAGGTTAAAGCGTGAGGTCGTGTGGCTTCGCGCGTACCTAACACATTATTTACACGTGCAAGTTGAAAGCACCGCGAGCTCGAGCATACGTGAGGCTACGCGCTCACTAAGCTGTCATGTCCACAATGGTACCACGAGCAACATCACATTTGTATTTGACATTTTGATTTCTTAAAATTAATTGCAACTTATAAACGCTACCTTCAGACACTGCAAAGCGAGATTAAAAACACCGGCCTCAAACATCCAAGGAGCGTTGGGTGGGAACGGCTCGCGTTCCGTTCTTGCACTTGAGCACGCAAACGTCTGCGCTGCTACGCCGCCTAATATCCCCACCCGACCGACGCCCGTCAACCGATAACGAGTAAATTTACGAATACGTACCCACTCTGCTTAGAAAGAGGTAGGCAGCAGTACGTAGGCATCGTGGGCCGTGGAATTGACGCAGTCAGTTCCACGGCCCACGATGCCAACGTACTGCCTATGCAGCGTATGCAACGACGCACCACCACCCTGCAGGGTGGCGGCTGGCGCTGGTGGCCGTTGCGTACGACAGATGGCGCTTGTTTCTCTGAGGGGTCTATACACTCTAAAAAATGCCTGCGCGTCTATATACCCGCAAAACATTCGAAGAGCCAGTCTCTGCGATCTACGAAATCAGCTCAGCGAATGATAAGGCGGAACATCTGCTTAGACCTCAAAATTAAGTCTGCGCTGTGGCATTACGCTATGCAAGCATGACGCTTTGCACTGCGTAATTCCACATTGCAGACTTCATTTTTAGGTCTAAACGAATGTTCCGCCTCATCTTTCGCTGAGCTGATTTTCTAGATCGGAGAGATTGGCTCTTTGAGTGTTTTGCTGGTAAGACAGGCATTTCTTAGAATGTAGAAGAAGGCGAAGGATTCCTTCGTTGAGTAAGGAAATGTTGGAAGTATCTGGGATCAAGATTATCCTTATTGAAAAATCTCATTGTATGAAAAATTGCTGTGTCCAATAACCACATATGAATCATACAATATATATAAGAACATATAATAACCACATAAGAAACTTGTTAGGAGTTTCTTATAAGTTTCTTATATGGTTCTTATATGTTTTTATATATTATATAGTTTCTTATAGGTTTCTTAGATGGTTCTTATATTGTTCTTATATGGTTCTTAAATGTTCTTGTATATCTTGTATGATTCATATGTGTTTATTGGACACAAGAAATTTCTCATACAAATGACTCTTTCACTAAAGATTCTACAATTTAGTCTCAGCACTGCTCATCAAATACTCAAAACAAGTACTTTAGCAATTATTTTGACATCTACAGTGCTTTATAAAACCAAACATCTAATATTGAACCCAGAGATCCCGGGTTCAATCCCCACCCCTGCCCGTTTTGATTCGAATGAGCATCGTACCGGCGTGCGGTTCTGTATCACTACTGCGGGGAGCACGTTAAAGACCCCAGGTTAGCGTTTGTACTGCACTGGCTAAATTGCTTATCTACAGCGAGTGACTCGTCGCTAGCTTTGAAATGTCTGACCAACTACACACTATAAATATCCCCTCAACCCCAACTATTATTGAATGGCGCTTTCACTTCACGAGCGAGTCCAGAGATAAAACGCGTCAAGAGATTCATACAAGTCAAGAAATTGCACAAGTCGAGAGTTTCATTGAGTCAAGAGATACAACGAGTTCAAAGATCAACAATTGAAAAGATCTATGGTTGATGATGATTAGGAGTTTATTGGCGCAGCAGCAACATATAATGCGCCAAAAGTAATGTATTTAGAGCATACTATAACAAAAGTTTTCTTTGAGGCTACAAATTTACAGATGGTATAAATATTCAGTTTGTTTGAAAAAGTCTAAAACACGGCTGAAAGGAACTAAAGGTTTATCGCCAAGCAAAAACGAGGAATGAAATGGGAGGTGATCTCTAAAAAGTTCGGGAAAACATGATCGACGGAGTGTTTGATGGGAAGGACAATGCCATAAAATGTCTAACATGGTCAGTAGCTCTCCACAATGTTCACAAAGTGCAACATCTTCACCACGAAGCAGATAGTGATGTATCTAACGGGAGTGACCTATTCTTAGACTGCACAGAACCTCCACACGACGTTCCCTGTTATAAGAGCTCTCCCAAATACCCAGAACGGGCGTGATAATGTGGAGTTTGTTGCTGCTCTCTGTATCCCATTCCAGCTGCGTTTCGAGAAAAATAGATTTTTTCGGAAGTGGTATCAAATCTTGGTAGGGTAAGCAATCTAATGTTATTGATGAGCCTCGGGCAGACATGGTCAATTTATCCGCCTCTTCATTGCCCAAAATTCCAACGTGACTTGGCACCCGGCAGAACTTCATGTCCCGACCGCGTCGCAGGGCGCTGTTGATCTTACCATGTAGATGTTATGCAAGGACCTCAACCTTGAAATGAAAAGCATAGCAGACACTTTCGGATTGTTAGAGTACGTGAAGGAGCCCACTCGGGATAATACAGGGTGAAACAAGGAGACGGCAGGCTCTTTAAATCGACCGGAAAATTCGGTTTCTTAACCTATCGCGCTACGACTTTGTGCAGCGTTGCCCCCAGATGGTGCATTGTTTTCGTAAAATTTGCAAAGAACGAACTTACCTGAGGAAAAAGTAAAGAAAGAAAAAGGCTTAGCTCTATGGAAACGCAGCGACGCCACCGGTCTTCAAACAACACGGCGCCGTTTCGCACGGGAGACAAGAGATGGCGCAAGAGGTCGCGACGCCAACTGCCGCCAACGAACGAGCAGACGACGCCGAGTGCCGGCGTGTTTAGCAGACAAGCAACTGCAGTTCCTTGTTGTTACCGCGCCTGTTTTTGTTTCTGCGTCTGTCGCCGCCTGCGGAACGCGAGCCGCTTTTGAGTCGAAAGGATCGTCTGCTACAAGTGCCGGCTCTCGGCGCCGTATGCTCGTTCGTTGGCGGCGTTCGTTGCGCCATCTCTTGTCTCCCGTGCAAAACGGCGCCAGTGTTGTTTGAAGACCGGTGGTGTCGCTGCGTTTCCATAGGAGCTAAGCCTTTTCTCTTTCTTTACTTTTTCCTCAGGTAAGTTCGTTCTTTGCAAATTGAACGAAAAAAATGCACCACCTGGGGGCAACGCTGCACAAAGTCGTAGCGCGATAGGTTAAGAAACCGAATTTTCCGGTCGATTTAAAGAGCCTTCCGTCTCCTTGTTTCACCCAGTAGTATTCTAGACCTCTTTTTTTTTGTAGCTCACCAAATCTCGTTAGTTTGGTAGACGTCATTACGAGTATTAGTGATCATCTCGCGGTCGTTGCGAGGCATAAACGCTACAACTAATCGGTCGAAGTCGTGTCCATCAAGAAGAGCATTTTTCTTTGACAAAGGTGATTACTGTAGCATTTCCAGTGAACTTCTTGACCGCTTACCTGTTTTTGAGTGTCTGTCTGAGGATTATGATATCCACGCATTATGGTCGGTTTTTAAAAAGAAGTTACTTGAACTTACGAATAAGTGTATCCCAAGCATAAATTCGGCAATGATTAAAATACGAAAAAAAATCATAGGTGACTTCACGCGTCCTTGGAATAATTAAAAAACGTAGGCTATCATTTGTGGGATTCAAAAAACAAAAGTAATAATCACTTAGAGAAACTTTCTGAGGTAACTCGGGAATACAAGTTGAACATTAAAAACACAAAGGAAAATTATTTTTGTGTGGGTTCAGACAAGGACGGTCATGGTGTCATGCCTGTTTTTTGGTTTCAATTATATTTTTATATGAGGTAGCGAAACCTGTCCACACAACGGGAAAGACCTTGCTTTTTCAAGATACTTCCTTGATATTCGTGAGAAAAATCGCATTCGAGAGATGGTTTAAACAGCGATCTTCCCAACTGTGCGATGACGCAACTTTGAAGGCCGGAGGAATAAAGAATTTATTTATTTATTTACAAGAATACCTGCAGCGCCGTTAGGCATTATGCAGGGGGTACAGGAAACATTATGCAATAACAATAGATATTCATACAATAGATAAACGGAACAACAATAAAACATACATTATTAATCGCGGATACAGATTTGCAGTTTATCATAACAGTGATCATTATCAGTAATAGATACAATTTCTTCCCTAAGTCTATTCCACTCTCGAATGGTCTGAACAAAAAATGAAAATGAAAAACAGTTAGTATTGTAACGAAATTCCTCGGCTTTTTTAGAATGATCCCGTCTTGCAGATGCATAGTGTGGTTCAAAAATGTAAAGACTTCTTTCAATACCAGTCCGTCCGTAATATATGCTGTGAAAGAATTTCAATCTCAAGCACTTTCTTCGCTCTTTGAGTGAATCCCAACCTAAACTGTTTTTCATTTTTGTGCAACTTGTATAAGGGCTGTAATCACCTGTAACGAACCGTAATGCCTAGTTTTGAACCCGTTCCAGTTTTTGTTCAAGGTAACTTTGGGGTGGGTCCCAGATGACACAAGCATATTCTAAAATTGGTCGATAGAAAGAAAAATATAATGTTTGTTTTACAATGCGAGAAGTATTTTTAAAATTCCTGCGAATAAAATACATTTTGTATTCCTGCGAATAAAATACAACATGCAGCTTTCTACACCATCAAAGTTTTTACATTTAATACAGGCATAACTTACTGTCAGAATTTGTTAACGTTGACTTGTATGAGCATATATTTCGAGCGAAATAAAATGCCAAACTTGGCTTCTTTAGCAAATCTTACATAATGAGGCATTTTTCGGCGAATTTTTAAGTCACATTAAATTTATATTCTAAAGTTGAAACTTTTTGCGTCGAGTGTTTAATGCTTTGTAAATTTTTAGCAAATCAATTAGCGTTCTACTGTTAAAAGTATTTTCTGCATTGCGCCCCGAATTTTCGTCAAAATCGAAAAAAGTCAAAATTTTGCAATGTTTGGGCCGCAATTAAAAGAAAAATCATTCTCGATTTTCTTTAAATGCTACCCGATGAGCCATTAATGACCGGTAATTACAGATCTGCAAAAAGATGTTGCATCATTTTGTTTTAAAACAAAATATAAATAAATGTGTAACCAGGTCATGGTCGCATCAATTACCGCTGGAGCGTTTCTGCCTTAACGACTGGTGGTACTCGAGCGACGCATGCCACAGTATCCGTACTTGGTCATATTAATGCCCAGTCGCCACAAAGCACTCTAGAAATCACACGTGAGCTTGTTTTCATCACCAATGCGGTTGATATTGCCAATGAATACTGAACTTTACGGCGTGTCTGATACTTATTGGGGTGTTATACTTGGCTCTGGTTACATGCTCATCGTGCTACCTTTTTCAGATTAGTACTTTAATTTGAGTACTTGGCTGACAAAATAACTTGATTAGTCCTTTTAGGAACCGCTAGGACCGAGCGATGTTGCGGAAGCCTTTGGCCCGTCTGATAAAGGGCGCGGCGTTAAGCCGGTGGTATCTTATTGCATTATAACGCATGGCGCAGCTATAGACTCTCTAAGACGGAGCATAATTGAAGACGGCGAAAGAAATAAAGTGTTTCTTAATGCAAACTTACCTCCGAAAAAAAAAAAAAAGTGAGGCCGCAGGTTACATTTGCGCGCGCAAGGTCGATCGTACCTCACCGACTCGAGGCAGCGAAACGCGACACCGGCGGCGTCCCCTGCGGGGCGTTAACATAACCTGCAGGGCGTGTGGCGGTGGTAAACAAACACCAGAGTCATTCCTCCTGCGGTGGCGCAACAGCCCCTCACCACGGAATAACAAATACGGAGAACGGAGGAGGCGAGGCGTGTGGATGCAAGACTGGTGGAGAAGATGTTAATGCGGTGCTTGCACACTCCAAAACAGGAAAGCTGGATAGCTCTAGGCGAAACCCGAATAACGAAGATGTTTTGCGTGTGAAACTCAATTGAGAGACCCAATGGGTTCTAAAACACTTCATGGCCCGTTCCCCGCGCGAAGCATACGGCGTCTACAAACTTGCCCACCCCTGCTTTGCGATTGGCCTCACAAAGTTTATATCTTTGCAACCTCATTGGGTCAAGTGCTTGCCACAGCGGGAGGTATGTGTTTGTACAAAGTTCCAGCTACGTCTCGTGGGGCTGAAAAATACGACAGGGGATTCACTCTCTGCGGAAAAAGTGCAGTCTTTCTGTGTATGTCCGCAGCCTACTTCCCCTTGCTTCCTCGGCAAGTGCGGCCAGTGCCCAAGAGCGGAAGAATCGACAGTGGAAAAATTCGATATTGGACATGACGAGGAAGTAGTCTTCGCCACATGTGAATCGGAGGAGTTAATTAAGAAGGCGCTGACGGCCACAGCGTTTATTAAGGAGCTTAAAAAACTGGTAAAGTGGATCCCTCACAACTACCTACGACGCGTGCAATCAAAGGCAATACATGACGAGAAGCAGTCTTGTGAAAGGGGTGCTGTTGTTTTCCTCTTTGACTTTGCCGAAAATAGGACCGTGGTGTTTGCGGACGAGGTACAGGCCTGCCATTTGCGAAATAAACAAATCAGCATCTTTACGAGCGTTGTAATGTCAAGGAAGTCGACACGAAGCTGTGCCGCTATTTGCGACGATCTAACTCATGACTCAGCGCATGCACGCTTGGCCGCGTCAAAAATTAAGGCACACCTCGAGGACAATGCACCAATCTACTCTCTCCTCACTTACGTTAGCGATGGAGCAGCCGCCCATTTTAAGAATCGGTACCAAATTCGTTGCAGTGCAGTGAGCTACATACGACGAAGTGTATCTTTTCGGCAACAAAATACGGCAAAAATGCATGCGACGGGTAAGGGGAGACTGCAAAACACCAAGCCTACTGACGGCAAACTTAAAGCATTTTGAGAACGAAAAAAAAAAAAAACTAGAGTGGAAGGACGCCAAGAGGGTGCCTGGAATCCAGTCACTTCACATGTGGAAATATGAAAAAAGTGGATCAGGAGAATTCCTTGTACGTGGCACACAGCGCGGACTCTGAGTGGAAGAAGCCCTGAGTCGCCTGATTGTGTTCTAGTAGATTGCTTATTTCACCAAATCCGGCCGAGCCCGGATATACGAGAGACTCCTCTCGTTGAATTACCCGGAGACCGACCCAGGCGTACATCACAGTTTCCAAATTCCATGCCCTTCAATAGGAACAAGACCCCGCAGGACAAACGGTTCGAAGGCCTTCCTGCACCTGGTATTGATATATCGCCTCGCGCTTCCAATCACGCTCTTTTCGTCTCTCACGAAATGCGACCTGTGTAAACACAAAGTCTGCTTTGGAGTTGGAACCATGATATTCGATCTCCGAAAAGGCGGATCGAGTTCGGGAAAAGCGACGGTGGCTGGACAGGTCCGTGCTGGGAAGCTTCCGCAAGAAGTGTGTGAGTGTGTGGCTGGCCTCATCGAACTGCCTGTATCGAATAATGACACGAGCCGTGGGGTAGCGATTGAAGAAAAGAGGATGAAGTTTAATGGTGCGTCCCTTAAATAGCCTGCGGTGGCGCTGCCCACGGTGCAGCAGGTTGCCAGAGTAGCAGCACCGTTACACTGCCCACTGCCCACCGTGGAATCCACCGGTACCACTCCCTTCGGACAATGCAACGGAAGAGGCCCTAACTCCCGGACAGTGACAGATTAGACACTCCCTTCACCCGCTAGCTCCTCAGTATTGCAATCAGGTTGGTAGTAAGTCAGGATTTTGAGTTCAGCTTTCAATTGTCTAGTAATTGTTTTCTCTTTGTTTGTTCGCTATGTAGTTTTTGCATTTTGTCGCCCGGGCACCGGCACGGTGAGGTGCTAAGACTATTTATTGCCACGTTTCGGTACTAGTGAAACCCATTATACTATTCCCGCTTCTATTTAAATCATCGTTTTAATTAAACTCCCGGTATCTTAAAACTTGTGTTACGTCCTCATTATCGGCAAGACCTCACCGCTGTGTAGGCCAGTCAATTGATCAGAAGTTCTTTCTTTCTTTTCTGTTTATAGTGACCCACGAACCTTTGAGCGTGCGACGGCTTACGGCATTCGGTGGCGGCGCTGGCTGATTCACACCAAGGGCGTTCTAATTGCACATAAACATTGCAACTTTTTGCACTCTATGACACTTTGGAATTTCATAAAAATATTCCCCAGGTCGATAACTCTCTTGCTCCCCTTGACCTAGTCACAGATCATGACTTTTCTGAATGCAGATGAGGCGTCGCAAGAGATCCTGTTGGAACGACTTGAATAGCGCCCGAGCGCACACTTGGCTCGTGCCTTGAACGCTAAACCGCATACGCTGCCTAAATCTCCTCTAACTCAACCTTGATTTCCACTCATTCGCCATTGTTTTTCGATCTATAAGTAGTTATCGTTCCGAACTAGACACGCCCGCCATCGGTCAGGGCAGAAAGCTTCCGCAATATCGCTTGTAATTATCGATCATCAAGGGCCCATCAGGTAAAATTGAATGAAAATCGAGAATGACTTTTTTTTTAATTGCGGCCCAAATATCGCATACTTTTGACTTTTTCGGTTTTGACGAAATTTTCGGGCGCAACGCAGAAAACACTGCCAACAGTAGAACGCAAATTAATTTGTTAAAAGTTCACAAAGCACAAAATACTCGACACAAAAAGTTTCAGCTTCACAATAAAAATTTAAAGCGACTCAAAAATTCGCAGAAAACTGCCTCATTTTGCAAGATTTGCTCCAGAGGCTAAGTTTGGCATTTTATTTCGCTTGAAATATATGCTCATATAAGTTAAATTTAACTAATTCTGACAGTAAAGTATTCGTGCATTAAACGTAAAAATTTTGATTCTGTGGAAAGCTGAATTCTTTATTTGTCCAGCCTTCAAATTTGCGTCATCGCGCAGTTGGGAAAATCGTTTTTTCAACCTTCTCTCGAATGCGATTTTTTCACGAATGCAAGGAAGTATCTCACAAAAAGAGTCTGTCCCGTTGTGTGGACAGGTTTCGCTACCTCGCATAAAAATATAATTGAAAACAAAAAATAGACATGACACCACCATGACCGTCCTTTTTTGAACACACCTTTTGCAGACTCAATGATAGGATGAAAACAAATTCTAAAATGTTTTGGCAATACTTAAAGGGATGCGGCACCAATTTTGCAGGAATAAACGAAATTACCTATAACCAGCAGGTAATTGTAGATGATGGAGAAAAGTTTTGTGTCTAATTACTTTCAATCTGTTTTCTTACACAAATACAACTGTAATTGTTTTTCACCCGTGAGCACTGTCCCAATAATGCAGCCAGTAGAACTAAGTGTGTGTGGTATTGAAGTGCTACTAGAGAGTATCGACGAAACTAAAGCAAATGCCCCAGATGGCATATCTCCTCGTGTGCTTAAAGGGGCCCTGCAATCATATTTAGGCGTCTACCTTTTTTGCTGTTCCCACGTCTCTTGAGTTCGCAGCGAGCCAGCACAGAGAGAGTAACTAAATATCAGTGAGTCATATTTTAACCGAATGACGCGGAAACCTCCTCCACCGACGAGGGCGACCCGCGTTGCCGAAAGCGCGCAAAATGTGACGTTTTTGATCCTGGGCTTACTACTGGTCAGAGCCGCTAAAAGCTTTTTTTTTTTAGTCGAGATACAAAAATATAAGTGTCGCGAACCGTTTCAATTATGTATGAAAGTAGTTTTTGTTCAGTATTTTAGATCAGAAAAAAAAAACGCAGTTTATAAAGTACGAAAACAAGAAATGACCCGTCGACATACCTGCCACCAAGCGGCGGAAAAAGCGGGGCATATTAGAAAGGGCTAGTGGGATGAGGCACCGATGAACGGCGAGCGTAGAAAGGTCCCGAAGCGTAGAAAGGCCATTTGGCGGTATGGCAGCGCGAAGTGGCTCCCGTTCTGTACTGATCTTTACCCCGTGTTTGCTGTCGTTTGTGGCCAATGAAGTGTTATCAGGCCGGCGCAGCCGTAGCCTTGGCTATTGTAACGCGCTCCGGGCGCCCGAGCGAGAGAAGAAGCGAGAAAAGAGCGAGCGATGAGCGAAAAAAAGAGAAAAGTAGGGTGACGTCACGGCGACGTCAAATATGTTGATCACCCTCTCCGGCAACTAGGACGGGTACAGCCGTTAACATCCATGTTCCCTCCGGGCGCTCTTTCTGCGCTCAAGCGTAGGGTTCTTGTTTCCGCCGCCTCAAAACATGGCGTTACAATCGCCGCCTCTACTGCTGCCGGGCCGCCCCTACTTGCCCCTAGATGGCGCAAGTTGTCCTGTCGCGTCCTAGGCGGCCGGTTCGCTGCCGCTACCCCCCCCCCCCCCCTCCCCCGTTTGCTTGCCTGATTTCATTTCTCCTCGATTTCATTCTCGTCTTCTGAGGCTTTTATTTTATATCTTTTTTCATAATCCACTGTAGGCAACTTCAGAGAAGCTGCTCCTCAAGTGGGTAGGAGGCAAGGAGCACACATTTACTTTTCATACAAATGCTTTATTATTTACACAGATCTCATACATACAATGGAAGATATAAACAGATAATAAAATTTACGGAACAATAGAACAGATGGCACGAGAAGCACGTAAGAGCACAAGAAGAAATATACATTTATAAAAGATATCGCACCACCACAGTTTTGATCAGCAGAAACTTCAATGTTTTGTAGACAAAAAATGATTTTTTTTGTTACTCAGCTGATAGGTGACTTGTTTTACGGTTTCTGTGCTTTCCTATCAGCTGCAGACCTTTTCAAACGAGGTTTTTGCAGATCTCTTCTTTTAAAAGCCGTAAAGTCACCAGAGTTTACAGCAGAACATCTCGACGAACTTCTAGCCGATTGCTCGACAGAGAAGGTCTCCGACTGTTCAGTCATGAAAGCACTAAGATTCTTCATCACATCATCCTTGTATACCAGGTTGAAAATGCACGCCAGAAAGCACTCAAGCTTGCCCACAAAAATAAGACAAAGGTCTGTGGGCAAAAAGAGAGCACCAAAAATGTCAGCGTCGTCCTGTGCGCTTAGCACGTGGTACGTACGGTTCGATCAGCCTGCGAACTACAGGTTCAACGTCGCTGATACGTAAGAAAAAAACGAAAACAAACGTGTGTTCAGTGCTGTGTTCACGGGGTTTCTGCCGCACGAGACTGAAAATCGCAACCAGGATCGCACAACATGAAATGGGCTTGGGGGATCGGTGGCCGAGTGTAATAAAGAAAAAAAAAAAAAAGATCGGTGGCCGAGTGGTCTAGCGCACACCAGCTCGGAGCACGTGGAGCGAAAGCTCGCGCTGCAGAACCCAGGATACTGGGCTCAATTCCCGCCCCTGCCCGTTTCGATCTGGATGAGCATCGTACCGGCATGCGGTCGTGTATCACTACTGCGTGGTGCACGTTAAAGACCCAGGCTAGCGGTTTGTACTGCACTGGCTAAATTGCTCATCTACAGCTGGGAGACTCGTCGCCCTGTGAGGCAGACCAAGTTCTAGGCTGTATAAACATACACACAACCCAATTTTGCTGCAGCATTTTGAAATGGGCTTGAAACGAAAGCAACGAAAAACGCAACTTTACCTCTCGCTTCGGAACTCCTTTGGGAATAGAAAGAACGACAAGACTTTCGACTTGCTGGAGTTCCCGCACCATTTCGCAGCGTAGTAGAGCCAAGGTATCCTCTTCCGAGAGCACCAGAACTTTCGAAGTCAAATTAGCGCGGACCGAGCGAACACCACGTTTTCCGGAGAACACTCGGAGCAGACGACCACGCTCATCGGATGTCGGCGACCGTTGCACCGGTTGCGCCGTTGCCACGGCTGCCACCGATCGTAACGCCATATTTTGAGGCGGTGGAAACAAGAACCCTATGCTTGAGCGCAGAAAGAGCGCCCCGAGGAAACATGGATGTTAACGGCTGTACCCGTCCTAGTTGCCGGAGAGGGTGATCAACATATTTTACGTCATCGTGACGTCACCCTGACTCTTGGCGGCCTCTACCGAGCTTTCCTTGAACGCCGCTAGCTGCGTTAGCCTGGTGTTATGCCGAAATAGTCTTTCATCGCGCAGCAAATGCATTGCGAGCCGCTGTGGCAGCCCGCTTCATACAGCCTGTCCAACACACGCTTTAGTGGCGCCCTCTCGAGCCGTCGACACGGAGTGCGGCAGCCGTGAGCGCTCGATGAGCTCACTATCCTCCTCTAGTTCACGGCCACTCAAGCCAGGACCTACGACGTCATGAAGGAGGTTATTTTTTGCTTGTTTTTGTAATTCTAATTTGCCTATAACTTTGAAAATAAAGCGAATTTTGCGAAAAGAAAAGTTTCATTGAGTTAAGGCGCATTCACACAACGGAAAGACGCGCGTCGTGGGGTGATTTTTTTGCTTCTTTTTATATTCAAAAATGTCGCGCGCCGAGGAGGACGACACAGGGAGACGACGCCGCGGAACCCAGTTTTTCCCTCGACGCGCGCACTTGAGCCAATCAGCGATCGTCCGGACGTGACGTGTCGCCCTTTTCCGGTTAGGACATGTTTTCGCTGTTTTTATTTTCGACACACAGTGAAGGCGAAAGGCCAGGGGGTTCGAGGGAGACATGCCGTCGCCAAACGTGGATGGAAGCATTTTAGCGTGGAAAGAAGCAAGCCGATTGGAACATCTGACCGTGAGCAGTGTTTTATGTGCGTGTACGACGCCGTGAAACTACCAAATACCATATAGCTTCGTCAATACTGGAAACTCCTCCGAAAACCTATGGGAGCGGCGGCGAACGTGACAGTGGCGCCTCTAGCCAACACCACCTTGGACAGAAGGCCTCCGCACGCGTCATCACAGTCAGATCGATCGAGGCGTGAGATTGGCCACGGGTGCTGCGTCAGTGTTTGGCTGGGGCTCGTGTCCAATCAGCGCGTTGAAGGTCGGGCTCGGGCCCAATCGCCGGGTTGGCGCCATCCGACTCTGATGACGTTTCATGAAGGAAGAGGTCATGTGGAGGCTTGGCGGACTCGGAGTCTACGGAAGCAGACAACGCAATGGAAAAGTATAGGCTCTGCGACGTCCTCGAGCTTTGCGTGCGCTGTTTCGTCACCCCAACAGCAGAAACAATTCATTACGGTCAGTCCGCTTGCAAAGCGGAATCCACTGATCGAAACTGCAACGACAATCGAATAACAACGCGCGCATAAACAAAGATGGAGCAGTTTATTTAGCGGTCTCAAACGCCTCTCAGGGGATCACACGCGTTTGAAGCGCGTCTGGGAAGCGGAAAAAAAGGCGTTTAGCTACTCGAACTACGTCGTAATCATTAAAAGGTGCACAAACGACATGTTAATATTACCAGAGCAAGCGCACGAGCTGCTGGAGCATAAAAACAAAACAAAAAGTAAGGATAAAAATGACCGTGCAAACACTTACCGAATTTTGCAGAAAAGATGGTGTCGCCATTCCCGACGAAAATAAAAAGGAATGGGGAAGAGAGGCGAACAACCGCGAATAAAACAAACAAGTTAGCAGGCGATACAAAGATACCCAGCAAAACACTACTTCAACTACGACGATCGTTGCGGCGCTTATAGAAAAAGAAAGAAGAATGGAAAGCAGCAAATGAGTAGCTGGTAATCGCCGGCGGTGTTGAGTTCACAATAAACAAAGTGGAAGCAACAGACGAAACTAATAAGAGAGACAAAAGCGTCCTTTCTTTTTCAGCTGCTTGTTGTACGTTTGTTTATTTACACTTTTAACAGTTTAATTTGAATGCTGCATAACTTAGTTAATCACGTTTGTTCGGCCTTCGGGAAGCGGCAGAAAGATTTTCTACCCCACCGCAAGAACTTGTTTTTGCAATAGTAGGCAGCACACGGCATGCCTGTCATTTTGAAGTATGCGCTGGTGTATGCTCGAATGCGGCCGGTTGATCAACAAACGATGACCCGTAGCAGACGTGCCGGTCGGCGTACACAAATAAAATTCGAATAAAAATGCATAACAAGCTTACACTTCTTAATATATTTAATAAATATCAAAAGCACGTATGACGATTTCGGATCAGAAACTCAATCGAAGGCGAAAATAGGAGGTTATCGCAGACGACAGTGGAAGAAAACAACAACAACAAAAACAACAACAAAGTTGCAGACGGCCCTCAAAATGTCCGAGCCTAGCGTAGCAGACCAACAGACGAACCGGGGTCGAAGCGAAGCAAAGAGAGTAAACACTAAGCCAGACAAAACAAGGATACGCGATGGCTTACCAGAGGTCGGCATTTTAGGTCGCCCTCACTCACCCTCACCCTCACAGCCACACTCGCGTCAGCCCCTCACTCACCCTCACCCTCACAGCTACACTCACCCTCAGCCCTCACTCACCCTCACACTCACACTCACACTCACCTTCAGCCCTTCACTCACCCTCACGCCCTCACGCACTCACCGCCTCACGGCACTCACACCCTCACGCCCTCACGGTCCTCACAGCCCCTACAGCCCTCACGCCCCTCACGCACTCATGGCCCTCACGCCCCTCACGCACCCACGGACCTCACGCCCTCACGCACTCACCGCCCTCACGGCCCTCACACCCCTTACGCCCTCACAGCCCTCACGCCCCTCACGCACTCATGGCCCTCACGCCCCTCACGCCCCTCACGCACTCACGGCCTTCACAGCCCCCACGGCCCTCACTCACCCTCACACTCATGCATTTTCCTGGTTCAGAAACTCACTCACCTCTCACCACCCCTGTGAGGATGAGGGTGAGTGAGGTGAGTGAGTGCCATCACGAGGTGAGGTTTGCCAAGGTATGATTGTAGGAAGCAGGCCCTGCCGCCTCGTCGGCGGCGGCTCCAGTGCTCCTCGGGTCTTTGGAAGGGTGTCAGCCACGTCGGGTCCCCATGCCGGAGCGGTGTCGCGAAGCCTCGCTCGCCCTCTCGTGGGTCCGCTCGTTGCCGGGGTGCCCATCATGTCCCAGGATCCATCGTATCGTTACGGCGGTCCCGTCGTCTCTTTGCATACAGCCGCGGGGTATTCTTGATGGCGTGCGCGGCGCTGTTTCGTTGGCGGACCGATAAGGCGCTTGATGGCCTCGGTGTAAAGCCCCTCGATATGCTTTTTGTTACCAGTGAATATCATATAGGGACTTCACCTCAGTGCAGTCTGTGAACAGGGGGATTTGTATATTGTCCAGCAGATATTTCTACAGCTCTGATAGTGATACGCGCTTACATCGACAACTAACAACTGTGCTTGCGCCCGCATCCTATCGTTATTGAGCGAACACAATCTGCTGAAACCCTGTACTGTCAAGAGTATACTATTATGCGCATCGATCAGTATGCGATCATTGGTTGACTGTCGGTACATATAGTATAAACTATCAATAGATCCGGAGCCGAGTACCGTAAAACTAACGATGACACTATCGATGGTCGACTACCGCAAAAATATCGATTGCGTGCTACCGGTACTCGGTTATTGAAAACTATTGATACTGTACCATTGAAAATAGATTTGAGTAACGTTGGTAATAGTAATTGAAAATGTCAATATTTCAGGCCGCTTTGGCAACCCAGAAGCATTCGAAAGCTCATAAGAAGTCACGACGGAGCCTTCTGCAGGCTTATCAAGAATGTTTTCACTTTTCGTCTAACTTCGCACGCTGTACAAAACAAAAACAAAAACAAAAAAAGAAAACATTTTTTTTTTGCGCTGCGTTCCTCTTCATCACTTTTTGTAGCCAGAATACATTCCTTGTGCAGCATTTGCTTTGGTTTTGAGTTTTCAAGCGTCTAAAAATGATAATCGTCAAAAATGCTAATCGTCAATGCGGAAAATCGTCAAATCCCACCTTCGGCATTGGCTCTTTTTTTAGCATTTTAAAAGGCTTAAAAGCTCAAAACCAAGGCAAATACTTCTAACGGAATGTATTCTGGTTAAGCAAACAAAGGCGTGTGAAAAACGCAAACAAAAAAAATTATTATTTTTTTTTTGTACAGCGTGCTGAAGTTTTCGAACGATCAAGTGCGAAAACCCCTCTATGATTCACAATTTACATCTCAGTACCTCGCACACGATAAAAACAACACACGTCCGCCTAAAATGGAAGGCAATGAAGGGTTCTGCATGTGGTAACATTTTTGCGCAATACTAACAGCAGCCGACCCAAAATAAAAATCCGCAATTCTAGGTCACAGTTGCTCGTGGTGGTATGTTTGGGGATTTTAATGGCAACTAGAGCAACGAACAATAAACAGCAGTTACAATTTCGGCTTACCTACGTTGCCTATAAATCACACTAAAAAATATAGACGTACTCTTTTTGAATACTTTGAGATTGAGAAAGATCTGCTCAATGCCACACACGACAATCAAACCTCGTAGTTCTTCCTGCTTCTTTGAGATTTTTTTCTACAACTTAACGTGTCAGATATTAAAACAAAGATTGTTCTTTGAAATGCTCCGCAAAATATAAAAATGGTATGAAATTAAAACATGACTGCCACCCGCGTTCGTTGAATCCAACAGAAACCACCATATATGTATATGTCAACTACATGCTGATAGTGATTACTTTATAAAGGATTGTT